>JALRMC010000008.1:600000-887005 GCA_026120085.1 Cadophora luteo-olivacea
TTTTGTGAAGATGCTGAAGGGACCAAAATTTGGGGAGTGTTCCGGGCTTCCGGATCGTCCAAAGAAAGATGATCTAATTTCTGATTTATAGAGCCATGTTCCAACTTACTGGGAACTGCCTCGCTTTGAGCCTGATATGCATGTTTCCTTGCTCTGTGTCCCGCGTGGTACTCATCACACAAACGTTCGGCTACAACCTGAAGAAACTCTTGCGCATCCTGTTGCTGTCGACTTATCCTCTGCTTGAACGACTGTTCCAGAACCAGGACAAATGGCCCTGCAGATATGGTCTTCTTGTATATGGGCCTCTCGTTCAAAGAATTGAGGATATCCTTCAGTCCCTTGGTAACTGCGCCGGCTTGCAACCCCTCTATCTTCCAAGCTGGCATGTTCTTCCTCGTAGGATCCTCCACCAATTGCGAATAGACTTCCGGTCCATCGAGTCTCCTTCTATGCGTTTCTCGAATAAGATATATCCGCAAATCCCCCAGTCCTGCCAGCGCTTGGAGGACCGAGTTTATGAAGCAATCATTCGCCGGGTTGGACAGCCCAACTATGGTCTTCTTGCGCGAGCTGGCGGTACTGGTCGCAGACTCTCCATCGATGAAGAAGGTCGGGGCAAAGACGTAGACAAGAGTTATAGCTGCCAGTGACGCCCCAGCAGCATAGCTTGCGATCTTGAGCGGCTGTTCCGGCATGACGGGAGGATTGACAGGCGAAGGAGGATGCGATCCTGAAAGCTGCTCAGCACATCGTCCCTATAACCTCGCTGGCATTCCGTAATCTCCGCTGGTCGTGTGCAAGTTCTGAACGGAAGTTGAGGGGAGAAGTAAAATTCAGGGTCCTTCCTAGACTCGACTTGACTTGACCTCCACTGAGCAATTCCGAGCTACCGTACTCCAGGTGAACGGGCCGAAGACAGGACAGGCTGCGAAAGAAACGTGGGGACGAAGTTTATGCGAGTAAGACGGGATTAAATGAAGATGAGTGAAATTTTATAGGCCCAAAAAGTAATGCAATGAGTGACTGTTGTAATGTGAAACGAATCTAGCTGATATCTGTATCCGTAGGTAATGTTTGGTGTTGTGAATAAGACCTGGCGGTGGATTTTGTATTGATATCATTCCTCCAGACTTCTCTTCCACTTCCATCAGCCTTCCATCCCTGGCCCTGGCCCCCAGGCCCCTATCTAATCGTAAATCGTAAACTCGGTCGGTGCTTGGCGTTCAGACGCCGACATGACTTAATGCATCTAACTATTGAATAACCAATCAGAAGCTCATGAACCTGCAGGTATATTGTGGAGACAATTTTTTCTGGAACACCTCGAAGCTGAAGGTACCTATGATTTCGAGGACAACAACAATCCTCTACACGCGTTTGTTCAACACCACAACCTTCCCAATGACGTCGTCTTTGGTCTCCAAAGCTCCTCAATGCATGTCTTGTGTTCGACGCATAACATCTAGCTTTGGAGATGTCTTCCACTTTCCAGCAGGACAGCAAGTTCGAGGCAAGAAGAAGCTTGCAAGCGCGAAGATATCAACTGTGAAAGTCCATCTGCTTCAAAATATCCCCGGATATGGCAGAAGAGGTAATTGAGACGCTTTGCTGTTTGTAATGTGAGATTCGGGCTAATGCCTATATAGGAGCCGTAATCCCAGTGACCTCAGGAGTGATGCGGAATATCTGGTATCCAAAGAAGATGGCAGAATACTTGACTATGGAGAAGCTGCAGGAGCTTGGGGTGAAGAAGGACTCAGTTGTGGAGCGAGATTCTACGTTCCAAACAAATGCCGTAAGGAAGCTTGAGAAGAAGCAGGAAAAGCAGAAACAGGAACGACCGGAAGAGCCACTTGTCAAAATGACTGAAGAACAGCCAAGCGAGCCAGTTCCTCAATTTGAGCTGGACCTGCTAAGTGTAAGGATTCATACATCGTTCTAGACTCATCAACCCTCTGCTGACTGTCAATAGCCCGAACAAGCAACTACAATTATCGAGAACCTCCTTCCGACGAGCCTGGATTTCTATCGAACGCCTATCTCATTACCAACACCAAAGAGAGTGTCCCCCTCTATACCCGCATCATCAGCAATCTCCGCAGCAGCAGCTACAGCTGAAGCGAACAAGCCAGGAAAGCCAGAGAAGAGGGGCATCTATGGTTCAGTATCGACGAGTGATATTGCTGCGAACCTCAAAGCTATCCTAGCAGAGGACGAAGAAGGCGTACGAGTCGTACTATCCCACGAGAACATCTCGTTTGTGGAAGAGACAGACGATAAGGATCGGGTCAAGCATCTGGGAGTTTTCGATATAGACATCCGACTTGACGGGGCCCCAGAAGTGGTACGGAGGACGATTCAAGTCAATGCCCAGGATTAGAATTCGAGGATGGATGAATATTGTACAGATACCTAGCGAGGATGTAAATTTACGAAGATTCCACCCTTGGAGTTCCTAAAAACTCAAGAGAGATTGTAGAGGTAGGTTGTGTGTGTTTTGAACTGCTAATGGCTTTCTAAGATGAGTTGGTCGAGTATTAATGAACAAACGACTCGCCTTTTATCAACCTGTCAGGTCACATACTTATTGCCGACTATGCCAGGCGTGGTACTCAGGAAACAATCTCGCTACTTGATACGCCAAGTTATACACGCGAAAGACAAATGCGAGTGCAAAATCGACATTGAGCATGATCAATACCTAGACGATGCATGAACTTGGGGCTCGATAACTGTACGGAGTAGGATAGGTTGGCTCCACGCCATTCGACATCTTCCTCCGACAGCAAGCCACCTTCAGGAATTGACCTATGAGAAATGACTCCAGATTTCATCCGCAAGAACTTTCATCATTCCGAAGATATTCAAGCATCTGACTGGAGCGATCATAATTCTCATATCGGACACACCGCTAGCATCTACTGTTGAGCCACGTATCGACGAGGCATGGAAGTGCAAGAATTTGAAAAGGGCTGAGAATTTAATACCTCAGCCGGCATCGGGCAGTTGGCAATCGACTGAGGTCCAGTGACACATTCAATCAACCGGTCAACCCCGCCAATTCACAGGCATTCGTCACGAATTTTTCCAATGACCTGGAAAATGAGAAGCTCTCGCGACAATGCTGAACTCATGCTGTCTATTCCGACAATTGAAGTTATCCACGGCAACAGCGATATGTAGTCGGTCATCCTTCCGAATCTCGCCGTGAGCTCATCGGCAGGGTACGGTAGGCGAGTCCATATGACGCTACTACCCCTCCACTGGCTCTCTACTTTAGTTTTCTCCTCAACCCCTCCCTCCATCCGACTCGTTCTACGAATCAACAGAATTGCATTGCAAGAATAACTTACCTGGTAAGCCAAACCTCAATTCCATCATGTGGCGCGCACCATATCTGCAAAGAAAAATCTGCAGGCCTCTGGGATGTGCAGCAAACCCAAAACACCCCCACCAAGCCAGCTAGCTATCTATCGGTCCTACAAAAAGCAATTTCTCCACCTCGATCCTCAACCCTCTTTCTTCCAACTCCAACTTCTGACTTCCCACTTCTCGAACAGAAAACGCACACTCACTTCACGAATAACCTCAATATCAACAAAAAATCGTCATCATGGGTGCTCTCGATGTCCTCAGCCGCAAGTCCGGTGTGATTGTAGGAGACGATGTCCTCAAGCTCTTCAAATACGCCCAAGAGCACAAGTTTGCTATCCCAGCCATTGTCAGTACCTGAACCCGCTAGATCGTGGCAGTAACTAATGCTTCTTACAGAACTGCACCTCCTCCTCCACCGTCGTTGCTTCGCTCGAAGCTGCTCGCGATGCCAAATCTCCTATCATCCTCCAGATGTCCCAAGGTGGTGCCGCATACTTTGCAGGAAAGGTATATACAAAGCCAAATTGTTAGCTTTATAGGAGAGGTTCTGACGCATGTTATCAGGGTGTTGCCAATGGCAAGCAGGAGGCCTCCATCGCTGGTGGTATCGCTGCCGCTCACTACATTCGTTCCGTTGCTCCAGCCTACGGTATCCCAGTTATCTTGCACACCGACCACTGCGCCAAGAAGCTTCTCCCATGGTTGGACGGTCTTATGGATGCCGACGAGAAGTACTTCAAGGAGCACGGCGAGCCTCTGTTCTCCAGCCACATGATCGACTTGAGCGAGGAGGAGGTTGACTGGAACATCAAGACCACTGCCGAGTATCTTAAGCGTGCTGCCCCAATGAAGCAATGGCTCGAGATGGTAAGTTCGCGAAAGGATCTGAGAGAAATGGCGATTTCTAACATGAATAATAGGAAATCGGTATCACTGGTGGTGAAGAGGATGGTGTCAACAACGAGGATGTTGATAACAACTCTCTCTACACCCAGCCAGAGGATATTCTTGCCATCTACAAGGCCCTCTCCCCAATCTCCCCATACTTCTCCATTGCCGCTGGTTTCGGAAATGTCCACGGGTATGTGCATCGTGTGTTCCTGCGTTACCTCGGACACTTCTACGAGTGATAATTAAATGCTAACCAATTTTTAGTGTTTACAAGCCAGGAAACGTCAAGTTGCACCCAGAGCTCCTCGGCAAGCACCAGAAGTTTGTCAAGGATGCCATCGGAGCTAAGGAGGACAAGCCAGTCTTCTTGGTCTTCCACGGTGGATCTGGATCATCTAAGCAAGAGTTCTTGGATGCCATTAGCTATGGTGTCGTTAAGGTCAACCTCGATACCGATCTTCAATACGCATACCTTACTGGTATTAGAGACTGTGAGTCGTCACTAATTTTTTCACTTGACTCCCACGATAAATACTTCGATGTGCGAATGTCTGCAACGAGCAATGACTGACCGCGAATCCATGTAGATGTCTTGAACAAGAAGGACTACTTGATGGCCCAGGTCGGTAACCCTGATGGAGAGGACAAGCCAAACAAGAAGTACTTCGATCCTCGTAAGTTTTTCCGCTTCTTTTGAAATTGCAACTTCTAATTGCATCATCCAGGTGTCTGGGTTCGTGAGGGAGAGAAGACCATGTCTGCTCGTGTTGCTGAGGGTCTTAAGGACTTCAACACTGCTGGCCAACTATAAGCTTCTTAACTTGCTTGTTAATTGAACTTTCTTTCCTTGTGGCTGGGTTAAGGATAGGTCAGGTGTTGACTGGAGATTGGTAACGGAGAACGCATAGCCTGAGAAAAGGGCGTAGTGTAGTTGAATGAAACGAAATGCCAAGATGTACCAAAACGAAGTATTCAATGTGTTGTCAGCCTTTGAGATTTTCTGGTTTGCATCCAAAAAAGGAAAGACAGTGAAGTGATGCATCCAGCATTTTCGACTTTATTGCACCAATGAAGTGCTGACAAGCGGGTACAGTACGGAGGTAGGTACAGCTGAAGCCCTGAAGCGGAAGCGGAAGCGCTGTGTGGTGGCTGTGTTGATTCGCCATGACGACAGCAAATCGTGGGGCAACAAGAACCCCTGCTAACCTGTTCTGAGGAGATTAAGTTGGGGACCAGCTTCAATTCGAAGGTCTCCCCATCCTCCCACGTCACCGCTATAAAATACCAAAATTCCTTTCGAATATTCCGTCCAAGAGCAGAAAGCACCACGCAAAAGAACGAGCGATCAGCACACGATTCTTGCCAGGAACAATTTTAACTTCTGCGACTCACCAATCTCCACCCCTCATCATCAACAAATCTAGCTATGTCTTCTAGCGAGAAAGAAGGAGGCGCCATTTCTGCGCAGAATAAAGGATCTTGGAGCGCTTTCCTCAAGTCCATTGCCTCATTCTCAGGCGACTTGTCATCTCTGACAGCGCCACCATTTATTCTCTCTTCAACTTCGCTGGTCGAATTCAGCTCGTACTGGGCAGAACACCCCGCTCTTTTCGTCGCCCCTGCGAAAGAGCAGGATCCCAAGAAGCGCGCGCTCTTGGTATTGAAATGGTTTTTGTCTACGCTGAAGCAGCAATATGCCAGTCGCAGTGAGAAGTTTGGAAATGAGAAGAAGCCCTTGAATCCTTTCTTGGGAGAGCTGTTCTTGGGGAAGTGGGAGGATGCGTCTGGTACCACGGAATTGGTATCAGAACAAGTCAGGTATGCGATCTGTCAACCATTTACCCAAATCATTTACTAAATATATATCCACAGCCATCACCCTCCTGTCACCGCATACCGAATCGCAAATAAGCAGCACGGCGTATACCTGGAAGGCTACAACGCGCAGAAGGCGTCCTTCGCGCGCACAATATACGTCAAGCAGATCGGACACGCGGTCTTCACGATACCAGCATTCGACGAGACCTATCTCATCACCCTCCCAAACCTGCACATCGAAGGTCTCATTTTCGGCGCACCATTCGTAGAGCTCAATGACAAGACATACATCACCAGCAGCTCAGGCTATACTGCCAAGATCGACTACAGCGGCAAGGGCTGGTTGTCAGGCAAGAAGAACAGCTTCACAGCGACGTTGTATCCAACTGGTAAGGAGAAGGATGTCATCTACACCGCGACAGGACAATGGACGAAGACATTCGAGATCACAGAGGGAAAGAAAAATGTCGTCGATACATACAACGCCGAAGCCTCACCCACAACACCTCTCACCATCGCTCCAGTCGAGGCTCAAGACCCCATGGAGTCACGAAAAGCATGGCAGAAAGTCGCAGCTGGGATTGCCGTAGGAGATATGGATGCCACTGGAGTCGAGAAGACGAAGATCGAGGAGAGCCAGAGAGAGCTGAGACGTCAGGAAGCTGCTGAGGGGAGGCAGTGGGAGAGACGCTATTTCAAGAAGCTCGATACGGATCCGGTCTTGGAGAAACTCGGTCCGCAGATTGGTGTTTTGCCAGAGGCGGACAAGACGGGTGGGATTTGGAGGTTTGATGAGGCGAAGGCGAATGCTTTGGCGACGAAAACTACGACTGCTGCGCCGGCAAAGGAGCTGTAGGTGTAGGTAGCGGGGTGAAAACGAGATGAGATGAGACGTGATGGGCTCATAGGCGTAAAGGAGCAAAGACTTGGAAATGGACTTGTTTAGTTCTGCGCGAACTGCATTGTATTAATAGATAATCGGCATGCATAGGCAATAGAATGCGCATTTGCGATTCTTTCATTCCAAATGATGAGACTATCCTTGAGTGAGATTAAGTTTCGATTGAACTATTACGAGAAGAAATGCTCGATAGAAAGTAGAGGTTGATAATGGTAGACTCGACGAGAACAATCAATCAGATTCTGTGCCTCTATACTTTGCAATGCCGTCAATGTGGAATTCGCAAACTGACATTCGACATATTTAATGTTGACACTGACAATCAGCAATGCAGTGTTACGAATCACAGTTCAGAAAAGAGAGATTCAGAGTTCACGAATTTCATTTGTTGAGCACGAGTTATTCACTTCAAAGTGACTCAACGGGGTATCTATGCTAGAGAACGCCGTATCCATGCCATGCCATGCCATGCTATGCTATGCCAAAACGCCAAGTCCAAATCCATATTCAGACTCAGGTCCATGCCCAGTCCCATCGAGTCCGAGTTATCCACTTCAAAATGACTCGACGGGTACCTGTGCTAGACAGTGCCGTATCAATCCAATGTTTAAACGCCATATCCAAGCCTGTATCCAGTGCCATGCCCAAAACCAGTGCCCAATCCCATAATCAAGTATATGCCTTTGTACTCCAATGCGGTATAATCCTGCTCTTAATCCGTAATCCCGTCCAAAAAACACCCATACTTTGCTAAACCGCCATAACTGTCCCGAACGTGAAATCATGCCCAAAACACCACGCTATGCTGAAAACTCCCCACGTGATCGTTCTGACCGTAGTGTCTTGAGAACGTCATTCTGTGCTGAAAAATCTCCTTAGTTGAACGTGCCCTCTGTAGCACCTCCCCCCATAGACCCCATCAATGCTGAAAACTCCCTATGAAGTCGTTCGTAATCCTCCAGGCACTGAGTCTTCCTAGTATCTCACCGTATCACTCAGGATACCTGGATCCATACGTCTCCTGATGCCAACAGGCGCACTCCTTCCCTGCCACCAGTCATTTGCACCCATATGTGCTGTTCTCGGATGCATTGGCCTGAATCGAAGGGCGTCTGGATCAACGATAAGATTGATGCTATCCCTGATGAGTACGAGTGTGTTGGTGACCACTTTTCCAGTCCACTGATTCAACTTCGTTCCTAGACATCGACCGAACCATGGATCGTGCGGGTGCCAGTTGTTGGTTGTAGAAGCTGTGCGGCGGCCATAGATACACCATAGAAGGCACTCGAGCAGGAAGAGGGTGACGAGGACAGCACAAACGATCACGGTCCGTTTGTTCATGACCGCAAAGCGTCCTTGGTTGGGTTTCTTCTGGATTGAAATGTCGTGAGTTGTTTCGGGGACATTAGTTACCAACCTTCCTAGGCCATCTTTGACGTCCCGGATACCTAGCTGGACTTGCTGAAGCTTAGTCATCTGGGCATGGTATCGTTCGCAGCATGTCTCGTGTCCTTGGCTGGAGAGAGCACTTTCAAAAGCATCTAGTGTGCTATCCTGTCCGGCATCCAATTCCAGCCTCTTCGGCGCGGTATCCGCCAAATCCAATGTTTTCTCCCTCTTTGGTAACATTGGAATCTGGGGCTGCTTCTCTGGTACAAAATTCGCCGAATCCAATGTCCTCTCCCCTATTGGGAACGTTGGAATCTGGGGCTGCTTCTCTGGTACAGGATCCGCCAAATCTAGAGTACTCTCCACTTTTGGTGACTTTGAGATTCGTGATAGTTTGCGTAAGGTATTGCGATTCTCGTCATCCTCGTCCTCATCCTCGTGCTCGGGCCATAGTCTATCCGCTGCCGCAAGTTTGGGATTGATGGGCTTTCCAAAGTACTCGGACAATTCTGTGAGATTCAACTTGCGTTCTGGAACTTTGCGTGTGAAGATCTTGATTCTAGGACTGGTCGACATCGATATCTCAGATGGATGGGTGAAGTCCTCATTAACATCCCAGCCGCTCTCCTCCTCCTCCTCCTCTTTGAGTATGCTGTCCTCGTATTGTACGGGCTCCTCGTATCGTATGGTTTCCTGCTTTGGTAATTCGACCTTGGGTGGAAGCATCCATGCAGGTGGGATGTACGGATCTTTTGCTTGAAGTTCACGGAAGATGTCGGCGGTAGTCCTCAGGCCCTTTTGTCTGTTGTTCATCCAACCGCGGTTGGGGCGCGCTGGCCACGCGTCCATGCTTGCCATTGTGATCGTGATTGCGAAGGCGCGTCCGAGTACAAGAGCGTGTGCAAGAGCAAGAGCAAGTGCGAGTGTGATGGTGCGGAGAGTTGTGGTTGCTGTTGCTGTTCCGGTCGAGAATTTGAACGTGAAATTGAGTTTGAGCGTGAGTTTGTGAGTTGTTGTACAGTGAGATGGTTGTGGTTGCAGTTTGATTGCGAATGCGAAAAGTTGAAGAGGAGGGGAAGTCGCGTTGCGCGGGACGCGTTGGACTTTAAACTTGGATTAATGCTTAGTCAGCAGAATGCGGCTCAACCAGATCGACTGCACTAAACCCTACAGAATCTGTAGCGGCTCAAGGAGCGATTCCTATTGGTCAATCGGCACAATCCGAGCCAGCCGGCAGTCAATGACCAACCACGGCTCTCGGAAAGTGTCGATGTCATGGCTAGACAGTTGAGATCAGCTCACTTTCTGTGATTTAACAGTCCAGGTCATAGCCCAGCCAGGAGATCTCCTCTCAGGAGTGATGAATTCCATATCAATGAAGCATTCTGCGTTGCCAACATGTGATAGTGTTCTCGTTCGCAAGAGGCAGCCAATGTAGTGTTGTGCATTTTTAGAGTAGATATTGATGATATTGCAAACTTTATGTTTGTGAGACGATTTGGTCGGAACTTGTGACAGTATTTGTGTTTATATCTGTAAAAGCTCAGGTACCAGCCCACCAATGTGAATTCCCCTGTTACCTACCTACTCGTGAAGATGAGTCCGCACTCTCGTTCCCTTCCCAGGAGCGTTGGGCAGCTTCATCTGGTCTCTCTCTGTGCCGAGACTTGAGACCTCCACACTTGAAATGCTACTTCAAAGAAACACGGCCATTGATATAATGCCTGAATACCTACCTAGGTAATTGCTCAGAGTCGAATCATTTCTAATCCCATCAACGCGACAGTCACGTGTTGGGTTAGTCATCTCGAATCTTGAACGCCAACGCCCCTTGCCCCACCTGCCCACCTCTTACAGCTTCCCCAAGTGCTGAAGAGGGGACTCAGAACCATCCACGCAATCAAGGCGACCTATTCGCGAATCAACCTTCAAGGCTCGACGGAGAACTGACAGAGGCTAAGAGCATCGTGGCAGCTCAAACAGCTGCTTACAACCCGGCGGCTTGTACGAGAACCAAGATCCAACTTACCCATCACGGTGTAATCATCGAGACACGGAGCGACAACCCAGTCAGGCTACGATACAATACACTCAGCACAGTCAGTCAGTGGAAAGTGGATACTGAGGAAAGAGTGTCAAGGCTAAGCGTTGGGGAGAGAGTCAGTCCGGCTATCACTCTTGAGTTATAAATTCGAGCTCCCGAGAGTGGCGTGTCAACCTCTGGTAGATATCAGCAACGTTTCGACTTCATCTGCGGAACTGATCTCTACAAGCCATCTAGAGGCCTTCAATTAGTCGTCATGTTCCGTCCCTCTCAGTCCCTCCTCTTCCGGCCGATGCCCGTCCTAAACAAGTTGAAAATACACCATCCTCTTCCTTTGAATCCTCGCGAATCCAAACAACTACTCAACCTCCTCACTGCATCGTTTCGGCAACAGCTTGACACCGAGCACCCCCACTTTCGAATTGACGGTACTACAAATGGATCGCGCGAACATCAATCAGCACGTCGTTCACGAAGAGCTTCATTATCAGATGAAAAGACACCAACGGATCGACACATGCACTCGCTATTGACAAACCCTCTCTTCAATATTTCCCCAGAAAATAAAAACAGCAATGTGGTTTTCTCAAGAGATCCGATGGACATCTTCAGTCAAGCGGTGGCGAAGGGCATGATGACCACGAGTTATGCGAAGGCCTGTTTAAGTGCGAAGAAAGTCCAGATAATACGGTCGTCTGTTCTAAATGTTCGAGATGGGATGCGAGACTCCGGAGCTGGACTGAAGGTCTTGAAATGGCTCGTTTCAAGTGGCACGACAAACAACACTGAATTCTTGAAGGATGTCGCATTCGTGAAGATCATGATGGAATACATGGTCGCCGAGGGGCTGCAGGAAGCTGCTTGGAAATGGGTGAAGAAGTCCTTGGACAATCTCCCGAGACTGTCCCTTCTCTCCGGGGAAGAGTTTTCTCGAGCACAAAAGGAAATAGTGGGTCCCTTGTTACTGCTTGTCAGGGCCGAGGCTGCAGACTCTGGCAGTCCAACAAGTCTGGACGCGGCATATATGGCAATGTCTAGAGCTGCTGGGTACCTTGGCGGCTTGTCTACTTGCGAAGTAAACAAAATTCTTGGTCCTCCTGGATGGTTCCTGATACGCGCGTCTGTAATGCCACATTCAAGTCGGCCACCAGCGACCGAAAGTGCATTCGAATCATTTCTCGGCTTGGTTCCGGTCATAGCAAAGCACCCGGCAAGATACTTTGCCCATTTGAGCTTGCTTCATCCGACGAGCCCCAATGCAGATTTGGCACTGAACTACATCCGATCTATTCATCTGAGCAAGAGCGGACAGGCAAGATCTCAGCAGTTGAAGACCGCAACAGAGAGTGATCACCATAACATACAACTTGGCTTGGATTCAGCCAACTTTCTGCTACAGCACCACCGATACACTGAGGCTGATGAGGTAATGGAATTTCTGCGTTCACATTATCCTAAGCAGCTAGGTATCAAGGAGATGAGGCAGCTTGAGCAAGCTAAAGCAGAAGCATCAAGTCTCGAGTTACTGGAGAGGCTTGGTCTGGTGTGAGTCTCAACTTGCTGTTCTATGGACAGGCATTGCATTGTAACGGCGTTGAGCGGAGTTCATTTATGGTACATTTCAGGAGTTCAAGGCGCCATCTATATATCCAGCGGAGCAGGAAAAAGGATATCAATTTCATGAACATCAATATTCGCGCGTGCACTTCACCTTTCGGCCACTGGAGCCATCTGTCACTCGAGCTTTGAGACACATCGCAGTAGTATCTTAGTCAAGGTACGACATCCACTCATTTGCTGCATATTCAACAAGGATCTTGAGAAAGGCCAGCATCAGCAAGTTCTAGCCTATTATAATCTCAGGGCAATTAAGCGAGTCAGAAGGGCGTAAACAAATATCATTTATCTCATGATTCGTCAAACCACATTATCATCCTGCCAAACAGCATACTCTACGCTCCCCATTACAGCGTAATCCATCTACCCATCCATGCAGTTACAACTGTTTTAGCTTCGTCCACGAGCCCCATATCCAGAAGTACCTGAACAGTTCCTCGCACCGCCGAGTCGAGCGCCGAGAAAATCCAAGCATGAGTGTAACTCGTATGCTCACCAATAAAGACAGTCTTAAACTCAGTATTGTAATAAGCAGGCAAATATAGATCCTGCTGGCCAACAAGAGGTGAAGCCCAAGCACCCGCCTGATGCTCATCCACTTGCCAGCACTGCCTGTCATAGTTTCCAGTCCACTGCTCGTCAGCGATGGGTCCATGGACTTCAACCATGGCGCGCTGGATCATAGCAACGTGATCTTCCTCAGAAAGAGATTGGACTGAGATAGCTGGGGTGCCGGAGACGTAGGATGCGAGAATGACACCCGGGCCAGTGGAATTGATCTTGTAGGCTGGGTAGCAGACTGATCCGACGCCTGGGATATCGGTCGAGCCACAGCCCCCGATGATCGGTGGGTCCATGTGCTCCCAGAAACGGGTCTTGTAGTGAAGGCTCAGCTTGCAGCTGGGTGAGTATGGCATTGAGGCAATGGCGCGGGAGAGGAGGGAGGAGTAAGCTTCGCTCTATTAGCTGACGGACCAATTGAGTACTAGGATAGGAATGTGACTTACTAGGCGTTCTCCAGAGTCTGACTTTTGAGAACGGAGCAGCGACGACGGCGTAGTCGAATTCAGCACTCTTGGTCTCCATGGAGAATTTATCATCTGCGTCCCGCCAGTTGACAGCGATCTTGTCGCTTTCTGGGATGTAGGTAAGTCCAGAGACGAAGCGACCAAAGGTGGTCTTGTTTTGCACGTGAGGCAGGAAAGCTCGAGGCAGGGACTCGAGACCCTTGTCAATGGTTCTCCAGGTGGTTCTGCCGAGGGTCAGAAATGACTTCAAGGGTAATTGCAACAGCTAATTGTACTTACGCGGCAAAATAAACATCATCGTAATCCCACATTGGGCCACCGCCAGCGCCACCAATAAAGTCAGTCATATTCCACGACAGACCAAGCTCGTAGCGAAGATAATTAGCGACTGAGAAATCAAACAGTCCATTCTCAATGGCATGCTTGTGGGCAAGAAAGACATTGGAAGCAATCTCTCGGGTCCTGTTACGGTCTAGGCCTTCAAATTCTTCAAGAGCCTCTTCGGCGAATTCTTCCTCGGTTGCATTCGAGGATGTTTGGGAAACGCCAGCAAGAGTCTTGTTGGCTGCAACTTGAGACTTGCTTGGGATTTGGCCGTTAGCGAGGCGGACACCGTTCGAGCTGACAGGAGTGCTACGCGGCTGTTAGTCGATTCTCCTAGTTTCATAGATGAATCAGAGATGAGTTCTTACTTTGCGCTGCTTTGAATCCATGGGATGAAGTTGACCGCGAGCTCAGGCTTGTCCTTGTTCATTGCGTTCAAAACCTCGCCTAGTTGGAACACCATTTCGTGATCTTTGATTTCAAGAGTTTCACCGCTATCCGCATATGTCAAGCTGACCGGGACTACAAAGCGTCAGTGAGAGGTATCTGTGAGAGCTGCATAAGCTAGTCTTACATCTCATAGGACCCATCTCCTGGTATTGGTAATCCTCGGGCTTGGAGCCATTGAGATACTTGGTTCGGATACGTCTTAAAATTGTCAGAATGTGAGTGAGGCTTCATCAGGATCTGGAGAGAAGCTTTACCCTCCAACGCGTTGACTCGATTCCATGATCTCCCAATTCTCAATGCCAACTGACTGCAACAGGTGGCTAGTCAAGAGACCAGACATGCCACCTCCAATGATAGCAATTGCTGAGTTCGTTTAGCAAGATCACACTTTGAACTTCAAGTAAAGCTTACTCTTGTTCTTCGCTTCTGCAACAAACACGCCCGACTCGTTCTTCGACTTCATATAAGCAACTCCGTCGAACCATGGTCCAGAAGTATCAGCAACGTCGGAGATAAGTTGCCGCTTCTTCAACGGAGCGCCAATTGTGATGGGAGCAGATCTTCCGATCAGTTCCTCACCGGAGAATGCATGAATGCAGCCTCCGCTGGGAGTATCCTCTGGGACTGACCAGACGAATCTTTGTGGACGTGACTCGGCATTGATCTCGGTTCGGCCAATAAAGTGATGGTGTTGCTCGGTTGTGGAAGATTCGCAGTCACCATAGAGCACGGACAAGTCGCCAACAAAATCGACTTTGGTGTACTCAATGTGGATGTTGTGAATAGATTCCGAATTGATTGCTTTTGTTGACCGGAAGCGGATGTGTCCAAAGCCAGCTTCGCTGCCTAGGGGAGAGGCAAGCGCTGCTGTAGCCAAGCCAGCAATACTGGCGACCGATAGGAAACCCATGTTGTCGAAAAGTCTTGGTGCTTTTCACGGAACTGCAAAGTATAATGGGATGCTGGCAATGATGAAAAACAAGAGAATATAACCCAGGATCTACCGACCTTATATACGCATTTGCCTATCACATATGCAAGATACGTACCATTTCACATTTGACGGCTCATCCGGAGCTTCGTACCATGCGGCCAACACTTACATGATTGCCCGCGCTTGAGATAGGCATAGGTTGAAGTCCACCTGCATTCACACCTACATACCAAGCGCAGGTACTTTTGAATGCCGGTCCCTTATCAACAGTTGAGTCAAGACTTTGTCAACATGATACCGTAAACGGCTCCCAGGACGAGGCATAATGCCGTCTGCGGGGGAAAAGGCGGAGCCGAGACATCAGATCGGACTAGGAACAGGCCGATACTTGTACATCTTTGCACTTTGACCAGAACCGGTCAGCAAACTCTGATCATGATATATGGAGAATGGTGACGACGAGAAAGGCGTGCCAAGCTGATAACAAACCGCGAATTTTTGACGAAGAATGGGAGACTGCATAAATGGGATGCCTTGGCACTCTGGCACCAGACGGAAACGGAAGGTGAAAATCCGTCGTTTTGATAGTTGAATAGAATACTCCCTTACAATCTTGCAACGAGCAACACTTCTATTGGACCGATAAGAATGGGAACCTGAAGCTTGTTTGTCGAAGCATTTTGTCAGAACACTTTCTTAGACTTCGCTTCATCCCATCCTCCACTCAAAAAAACAAAGTACTCCGATAACCGAAGTCCGTATTGAAATCTATCCAGTTTCTCGCTTTGTAATATCGGGCAAACAGTTTTGGTATGAAGTAGGTTAGCTAGAAGTTCCGTATCTGGTTCGTTGAGTGCTTCAAAGCGACTTGGGAACATTGAGACCACTACGCGGATGCCACCAAGCAGTCGGAAAGAAACTTGCGCCTTGAACAGATAAGGAATGCTTTGATTTGAACGAGCGAATGATTGTAGGTACTGTCTTACGACATCTGGACATCATGGAAGCAAGTCGCAAAAGCAAAGAGGAGAAAAGGCAATCAACAATTGTCCCAAAGGTGGGTTGGAGGAGGATAGAATGTTTAAACAGCACTTACAATTTTGATGGTTCAAGTCCGGAGCAAAACTGCTAATGTGAGGGGGACGACCTGAATATATACAGTCTGGAAGAGCTGGAGCTGCAAGTAGACTACCTGCGTCTGTCTCGTCATCTGGTGTTCTGAAGTCGTGATCGTCTTGTCTTAATTGACGATCAAACCTTCTTGGCGGACAGGGTTCGCTTCTACCTCTTCTTCTTGCAGCACTTCTTCAGGAATTTCGGACGATTAGGACCTCTTCTGATCAATACATATTGTATCGGCACGGGGAAGCTTAATAAGAGCGAGTCCTAAAACCAAGCAGTTGTCGTCACTGGCAAGACGCATGAGTTGATGTTGTCAAAAACATGAAGATAAGTGCGCTGTCAGTCAATTTTGACAAGAAAAAGAGAACTTGATCATGCGAATGTCTGTGCTGAGGGGACTAGATTGGAGAAACACGTTCGTCGCCAGAGTACAGGCGGAAGAAGCGAAGTCAACTGAGCATCCCTTTCCACCATTCCGGTATTCCTGAACGCATCCCAATTAGGCAGTAACGGTTATTACCGCAGCAGGGCTTCTGATAGAGTCACTTCTCGAAGCCTTTATCCTAAAGGTACCCACTTGATTTGCAACATACACGACCTGCCCGTTGGCGTTCGTCGACAAACCATTGAATGAAGCGCCTCCTATTTCGTTCGAGTTGCCGCCGCCATTCCCGTCTCTTCCAGTGACAGTAAAGACCGCGGTATCACCTAGCTTAAGATTGGCAGTCCTAGGTTGAACATCCAGGAAGTAATTCACGTTGAATGCGTTGAAGGCCCAAAGGAGCTCGCTTCCAGCTGGTGGTTGGGTCTCGCAGCCTCCAGCAGGTGTGAAAGCGTAATTCAGGAGGATGCCCCAAAATTTGTTACTCCCTGAATTCGAATCGGAAGTGCCGATTCGCGTAATGAAGTAATCTTGAAAGGACGAGCTATACGTGCCATCAAAGCTGAACCCACAAAGACCACCTGCATCCGCGAGGCAAGTGATTCCTGTTCCCGCTGGGCTCGGATTGGCATTGTTGTTCGTGCCATCGCACAAATGCGTACCTCCGCTTGGAGTGGTAATGTCCTTGGGTCCAGTCAAGATTAATCCTTCGTAGACAGTCTCTGATTCTCCTTCGATTCGCAGATTGAAACTGTTGATGGAGTGTCAGCGAAAAGAAAAAGGAAATGATTTGATATTGTACCTCGCGCAGGGTGCTTTTTGACAAGCAGGAGAAAGGCCGTTAACAGCTTGACCATTGGAACAGTAGCCACTGCCTGCTGGAGCTGTCGCCTGGAAATGTGTCAGTATGGTCTCGGTGGAAGGAGCCTGGGACTATAACATACAGTTGCCGTGACAAGTGCTGTCGTGGTTGTAGTGACCGAAGTTGTAAGTGTTTGCGATTGAGTCGATGTGTATGCGACCAATGAGACGATAGTCGTGCTTGCTGTGGCTGAAACCGTGACAGTTGTGTATGTTGTTGGAGTTGGCATGGTGGTCTGCCGTGGGTAGATTGAGTTAGCAGAGGATACGATACTGAAAGACATAGATGACTAGGAACTTGACGAGGCGTAGCTCACAGTGGTCTGCGTAATTCCCCAGCACGAACAAGCTGAGCTGTACCTTACAGCTCCGCTGCAGGCACTGGCATAATTTGGGACTGAACTTGGTCTCACGGTTCCCGTGGTTTGTTGCGACGCCGCAGCACGTCGTTGATTCACCGTAATGGTCTGTATGGTTGTAGAATCTGTCTCAGTGCTTGCTATGACAGATGAGGTAGCAACGATTATGGTCTGGATGATAGTAGTCGTGGTACTAAACGATGTTGAAGTGAACGTTGACGGGAAGACCGTGATCGTAACTCTGTTTCTTCGCGTCAGATGAATCACAATGGTTGAGCATTGGACATCCAATCGGGTACCGCCGCTCGGGTCGACTTACGTGGATGTGACGGTGGATGGGTAGACGGTAGCTTTCAGAAAGCTCGAGCAGTCCTTCTTTGCAGAAGTCTGAGCAGCAAGACCTCTTTGGGATCCAGTCACAGCTCTCGCGCAATTGTCGGCCTTGCATGCTGCAGCGGCCGCGGCAGCGGCAGCGGCAGTGGTAGCCAAGGAGACGCCATATGCAAAAGAAAGAAGTGCAGTAGAGAACTTCATTTTGATTGACACTGTGCGGTAAGGTGGAATGATATGTTTGCCTTGAAGTTGACTGGTACCTCAAGCCATATTTAAATTGTATGGGGAGCTTCAGAGGTATTTAAGTTACGGACGAAGACTACCTACGCCAATTTCGACAGGACATGATGTTCTGTCACACCAACATAGATCGTCTACTTTTCCCAGCAATGGTAGAAAAGAAGCTCTTGATTTTGAGAACCATCACTCAGTGTAGAGCTTTGGCTGCTTTGCAGACTTGACATTTTGGGACATTCAGCAGCTTCTATCAGCTTTCCAAACGCCACAACTTTAACTGTAGGTATTCTCAGGTGCTGCTAGCAGACCTGCATCCACGACTAATGCCGGTCGTACAGGATGGCCAGGGGTTTGAAATTCTCAATCAAGAAGGCGAAGATCAATGCTCAGCTACTTTGGGGCGTAGCCATTGGGTAAACAAGCAAAAGATTTAGCGAACGAATCGTTGGCTGTGGAATGCCACTTAGGAACGACTTCAGCTGGCACCTCGTACGTCAATATTAGCTAGTCTTGCATCTCGACCCGCAACTATGCATTTAATCGAATTATTGCAAGCTATATGCGACTTTCATGTTACATCGCCCATGGTCGAAGCTTACGGACGATTTGACTAGGTCCTTTGTACGTGATCAAATTTCACAACGATGTGATAGAGCAGGATAGACATTACAGTCACTGACTGATTCCTGACAAGGCTGTGCTTTGAATTACCTCAGCCGTTGTGTTTGCTATGTGAAGCACTATCTCAGACGATACACCTTTAGGTCATATTGAGACTTTGTAGATAGATGATCTGTCACAAATTCAAAAGCGCTTGAAAAGAGGAGAAGCGCCTAGACCTGCTGAGTGTGTTGCTTCAAGCGAGAATTTCAGGGGTACTGCTGCTTACCGAGGCTTGTCATCCTCATCTTTGATCTAGCTTCTCAAGCGCGTTTAGCCACGTAGTTCTGGCAACTTGATTCGCAGACGCATACCAAGTCCTGCTAGATGTTCTCAAAAGGGGGCAAGTTTCGGGAATTAGGAGAATAGGTCCTCTCAAAGGCTCAGAAAGGGTTGAATCCACGACTAATGAAGCTGCAGTTGTTTTTGGCCTGGTCTGGATAGGAAGGGAAGAGGAGTTGTATATAAGAGGAAAAAGCGCTCAAAGGAGATATACCGTGATACTACTTTAAATGTTCTTCACTAACAGGTCTCCTTGAGAACTCTTTCAACAGGCTGCCGAGGTGAAGTTCCATGTAGGCTTTTCAGGACGCACTAAGGAAGTCCATAAACGCCAAATAAAGTTCCGAAGCAAGATCCGGCCGATAGTCAGCATTCCCCAAAAGGTGCATGGAGGCGTATTCGCAGAAAGTTGTGTTGGAGCTTACGATCAGCAAGCCTAGAACTTCCAAGCTCATAAGTCATTCGAGAAAGAGCTATCTTCGAAGGTGTCTGAGACCTTTCATAGCGAGATTGACTGTTCGAGGGAGCTCAACATGATAATGAAGGCTTCCAGCGGAAATCTTGAACAAGGTACCCATATTTGTCCTCATCGCTTCCGAAAAGCTTCCTCAGACCTCAACACCAGACCTCCTCTAGGAGCGTACGAATGTTCCAAATAGTGACATCAGGTCGGGGAAGTGGTTCATTTATCAGTGTCTAAGGGCCGACAATTAGAGGTCAGTCATTTCAGGTATCTGATTCACCTGGTCTCACGCCGCTAGACCTTCACCTATGAACTGCCGGCCTAACTGTCTCTAAGCAATTTCAAGATCGATACCGGTTGCATCACTGTCTCGCATTGCCGACTACTATCTACAGTAGGGGATACAACACATAAAAGAGCTATGCTAGTCAGATCTAGAGAGAAAGTTGCTATGGAAATGAGACTTCCTTGCTGCAAGGATACTTGGGTCGAGCTCACTACGTTGCCGTGGGACTGGAAGAGTCAGATTGCCTTTTCGCGTCACCCAATCTCAAACTTCCAAGATCCCCCCAAAACCGTCTTCAATGAATTGCTCAGAGCCTGTAGACGAGGCTTGTACTGTCGCTTCCAAGACTTCGTGGCATTGTAGTAGATCGACTTCAAGAGCTTTGGCTTCGGATCGCTGTGTTTGTTATCTATTGACTTCAGACTTGGTGCCAATTTCTCGCTCCTATCATCAGCCTCCGAGGCTTTGAAGCATCTTGTTCAGTGTTTCGTCCCCCCTTTTCGCGTTTCTCGAAATGTAGCATATGTCGAGACTAGTCGAGTCGAACAAGTGGAGATTCTCTTGAGCATGGCATCCATCTGACATCTCAAGTATAAGTTGTACCCAAGTCAAAGCACTTTCAATGGTTAAGTGACTTTGAGGATGTCTCCTGGGTGACATATGAATTTGAGCTGTGGATCACATTCGGGAATGAAGCGCATTACCAATTTATTTACCTCAAAAATGGCGCTTGACTTGTCCACCCTTAATCATCAGCAGAAACAAAGGAGATTCTGGTGTCAGCTCAAAATGATCGTAGTACCAACATGTAAGATGACTGTTGATCCAGCAAACATCTTGTTTGTAAATATTAGTCCTCGACCGGTACCAAAAAAGGGGGCTCGGCTAACGGTAAATAGTCAATTCCAATGATGCCTGACTACTGAAAGCGACAGTAATACCTGCTTATTCGAGGAGGTCCGAAGGTATCTGGATAGCGTCATTCTCTGCAAACTGGTAATTAATCTCTCCTATGCTTGATGATCCTCGTCCCTCGGAAAGACACCGATGTCCTTGGTAATTCCAAACAAGACCGTGCGCTAGCTCGCATAGTAAATGTCAGGCAACAAATTCAATCTTAGTGGAAAACGATCAAGTTCAGTCCAGTAATTGGAAATGCTCATTAGAAAGAATTGAAATCAAAATGTATGCTCGAGCTCGAATGTCGATGTCATCTTTTGTTTGAAAATTCCGAACACCTTTAGCTCACCGTACATATACGCCTCATTGGTCTATGCAGTCCTCCGTAGCATGATGATGACGTTCCTCGCTACCAACCGCCCCCTTTTCTTTCACGACACTCCTCTGCTTCGTGATGACCTGCATTAGTCACTTTTGAGTGCATCAACCAATTGGGAGGTCAATCCAGGTACCGAAATGGTTCCGGATACTTGGATTTCGTACGATATGTCAGCACAGTCAAAATCCCGAGGACACAAATAGGCAATTGAGATGGATGAGGATATACCCCGTTACTGAAAGGCAACAAAAGCTTCATACCGGCCTCACATCAGTATGTTGACAGCTCGGAGGCTTCAAGTACTTCGCAGATCATGAATCCTGGAATGCGACTTCCCTGTTGTTCCCCGCAATCTGCTTTCACCGATGCTTGGGATTCGCTGATCTCCCCCCTTGCTTCTCCACACATTCAGCTCAGCTGTGGCTGGATCTCGCCTGCCTCCCTCGCCTCCTCCCTCTTTCTCCGTCCCGCCTCTCCCATTGGGCCTTACCTCAGCCCAGTTGCTTCCCTGCTGTGTACCTCGATTACGCTCGCCGGGATAGCGTCATGGAGAGACCTCCTCTTCTGAACGTCACTTCATCTCTCCATCTTACTTTCCAGTCGCAACCCATCACTTTTCATCGCGCAACCGTTTCAGTTACCATTCCTAAGTCGCGGAATATATCTCTTTGAATTCGCAAAATCAATTTCTCCCTCTGACACCCTTCACTTACCCTCGTACCACTATCCCTACAATGTCTGGGGACAAAGTTCAAGAAGGAGACAAAGGTATGAGAATGCTTTCATTTCAGCCTGAGCAGTCTCAATTGGCTTCTTACTTGTCAATTACACAAGTTGCTTTCTCTTGGACTTCAATTTCCTGCTAGGGATGCGAACAGCTGCGAAGGGAAGCTCCATAAGCATTCTCATCGGCGATATTCCGCTATATCCGAAGCTATATACTTGCGCAAATATAGACATGCATTATCATGTCTTGCAGAGAGATGCAATGCCTCATCTGGCATAAGCCTCAGCTTCATTGGCTAACCGTAGTGTCTAGTTTCCTGGAGCTGGGGAAGTGGTCAGCCATCCGGAACCGCTGCTGAAGTCAAAGCTGGCGATGTGACCGTTGTCTCTCACCGCGGAAACGAAATTACCAAACATGGCGAAGAAGGGAACCCTGCTGTACACGTTGAGCGCTCAGGAAACGATGTTGTGAAGAAAGCAAGCGAGTAAGTGATGCCATTCCTGGGTTGAGCACTTCGTCATTATTACATTGTTCGTTCTTGGACCATGCTATCTCACAGGGCACATTCGCATTGGTTCTCAACCTTCAACGATATAAACCAGAACAAGTATACTGACAATGAGGTTCGCATAGGCTAAAGGTCGAAAGCCACGGATCCAAATCCAATGGTACTTCCTCAGAGTCCAAGAAAGACGACGAAAAGAAGGAAGACAAGAAGGAGGAGGAAGAAAAGAAGGAAGAGAAGAAGGACGAGAAGAAGGCCGAGGAGAAGAAAACCGAAGAGAAGAAGGCAGATGATAAAAAAGCAGACGACAAAAAGGACGAGAGCTCAGAAGCTCAAGCTGGAGACAAGAGAAAGGCAGATGAGAAGGCCGATGCCGATGCCGAGAAGAAGGATGAAGACAAGTCCGGAGAGGATGCCAAGAAGCAGAAAACAAGCAACGGAACGGCAGCTCCTGCAGCTAAGTCGAATGGAGAGAAAGAAAAGAAGAAGCCTGGTCGACCTAAGGCAAACGGCGACAAGAAACCTGCCAAGGAGAAGAAGGCTCCTGCTACTGGACGCGCCGAGAGAAAGACCAGAAGCCAGAGCAAAGCGGAGTAAATGTCTTTTTGATGATTTACGCTGACAGTACTTTATTTGGGTCATGGCGATTGGATTCGGGACTTGGCAAAGTCGGTTGGTCTCGGGTAGGAGTGGAAATGGCGGGAGGACGGATGGGCTGGTAGGGGTGGACGAACTGATTATCTTTTTTGCTTTGGTCTGCTTTGTACATAACCCGAAAAGTGTGCATGCGTTCTAAAAGCTTTACCATATCATGTTCAGTTTGATCGTGATAAAACCTAGCTCAGCTACAAAGTCCACGTCGCGCCATCATCCTCTTCCGTTTAGCATTTAAGCACTTCGACACAACAGCGAGAAATGAAAGAGTGTCCAGCACCTTTTCAATACAACAGACCACCCACTTATGCCGGCGGCTGTGTGAAAGACAAAGAGTCACTGCCACCAGCAGTCAAAGTCTGCACCTCCCCGTTCATGTCCGTATACGTAACTGTCGGCCGATCACTAGCAGTCTCAACCCCCTCTCCATCCCTCGTACTCCCGCCTTCATAACTCAACTCCTGTCTGTCCTCCAACGCCGCCGTCCTGACTCCTAAATCCCTCGGCGGCTTTCCCAGCGTGATAGTCAATACGCCCGTTCCACCCAGCGTGAACGTTTGTCCGGCAAATGTAAACGTCTTGCCTTCTCCCCACCACCCAGGCTCGGTAGCTACAGGGAGAACACTATTGCCCCAACTCAATTGTCTCTTCTCATCTCCTCCAGTACCAGCTCTCTTGCCGAGAGTGACGGTCAAGCGACCGGTGTTGATGATGGTCCCTCCGTTTGGTGGTAACCATGGCGGGTATTCGCCTGCCGGCCATGAGTAAGGAGTTTCGCCGTCCCAGTAGTAGTCTGTATCTGTTTCTGTGGGAAGAGTATCGACGCTCCAGCCTCCGGGGCCATTGGTGATGGGCTTGAGTTGGCGATGGCGGAGTTCGGGAGCTGGGGTCACGACTGAGATTCGAGAGGTGATTATTTGGGCGGCTGTCTGTGGTGTGAGAGGGGAATTTGTGGGAGTTGGGAGAGTGCCAGTTGTGATTACTATTTCATAGCATGGTGGGATTGCGGCTGCTGGCCGGGCTGGCGCTGGCGCGGCGAGGGTGAGTGAGGTGAAGAGGGAGACGAGGAAGAATACGTGTGGTGCCATGCTAAAATGTTAAAGTAATGAGCTGTTCTTGTATTTTGAAATATCACAAATACCTCACTTACAATATTCCGGCATGGACATGGCAATGGGATGCATCCTGGTTAAGTAGCCTTCTCCAGCAGGCCTGCAACGTCCGATAGCACGATAAACATCTGCTTTTCCATGTCGGGCCGTCCATCATCTCGCCATCTGTCACTGACCACCTGGCCCTCATACCCCCATAGTACTTCTCCCTCCATCAGGAAACTCCCCCGTCATCCAGCCCAAGTTTTCCACCAAAGTAGAATTCCCCTATATCGTTCCTCGCCGTGATTCGTACTCCTTATCTCCCGGATAAAGCAACCAGTCAACTGAGGCGACCTGGCAATTTATTCAGTTGGATGGACGAACAATCATGGGAGGTCGTTTGGCTGTCAGAAGCTTGTGGCTCGCTTGCGGGTATCTGGATTTAGATTGAGGGACGGTGCTGAAGCGGCTGAATTCCAAAACCCCTGGGAAACTCGTGTTTCCACTTTGGCTGATCGGAGGATTCGGTACATCATTGATGATGAAAGGGACTGCGGGGTAGCACAAAGCTTGTGTAGTCTGAAGCAAGATGTCTCCTTTGGGGAGATTTGCTGCTGATCTCCACTGGAAAATGTTAGGGTTGGTGTTGTTATAATTAGATGGCGAAATGCGATATCCTGGACTGATTCTTCGTGACGGCGAAAGAAGACTTTGCAGCCGTTTACCAATCGGGATGATCTATCATTGTATAAATGTCTTGGGTGATGATTATATAAGATAGGTGAAGACGAGAGAAAGGAAGATCCGAGACAATGTTAGAGCGAGACTTGCTAAGAGTTGGCATAGAGAGAGGCCGTATGCAGTGAATCGCACGTGTATATGTATCGAGGTATACTATTTCAGAGCTGAACAGGTGATTATGCGACGGTGCAGAGCCGACTCCTGTCTGACAAAATTGCCAGCAGTGAAAATAGGAACTCGCTTAAGCGAGCTGGAAACAACAGATAAAAAAGGAGAAAAGTACCAAACACATGTACACGAATAACATCAAGATTTCCAGTGATACTGTGTAAATCTGAACAATCACAATCATAAGATGCCTGAAATCAAAACAAGTAGTAAGTATAAAAACTGCAAAACTCCGAGACTAGTCGCGATGAGGCGAACGCATTCGACCGAGAAGCAACTAATCTGTTAGAAACCATAAGCTTGTTATGATTTTAAAGCGGCATCACCGTGACGTACAACGTGGGTGCTTTTAGATGGCGGAGAATCCCTTATTTGGTTACAAGTAGTAGCAAAAATTACATCCGCATTCGGCTGAGCAACCTCAAGATATCCATCGTGATCGCATGTCCACCGCCTCTTGGCAGAATCTCAGAAACAGCTCGACCTCTAGCGACTTGCAGCCACGAGAAGTAAGATTAGCAAGGAAAACAATCAATAACTGTATCAAACTTAGTAAAAGTGTAGACAAAGGGGTAGAGAATGCTGTCATATTTAGGACGCCGGAAAGATCCGAAGGTTGGTTTAACAGACAACGCGAAGTACGACGCAGAAGGAGATCCAGAGCGACGAAAGGTGTTGCAGATATGTGCTTTGAAAGGCAAATTACAACAAAAGAAACTATATGGTATACTTCGAAGGAACATTACTTCTTCCAAATCAAAAAACCTCCACATAATTTTGGGATCTTGTAGAAAAGCATTCCCAGGCTTTGCTCACCACCCGGACGAGAAATAAGATGGTGAAATTCTAGTCCTACAGAGCCAAAACTCTGAAATTCCCACCACAAATACAGCATGACATGAAACTAGAGTACTTTAGTCAAATACTGAAGTATATCTCGCCGAGAGTCCCTGTTTCCTCCACGCGTAAACGAAACAGCCTTGAACGATTTGACCTGTCAAACGTTTGGAAAGGCCAACAATATCAAACAGAAAGAAGAGAAAAGGAAATGTGCGCGAGTGATCATTATAAGCTATCAAGTTTGACATCTTCAGTTGAGTAACTTATCTAGAAGACGGAAGCAATGGAAGACCTGAGGTCCGTCCTAAGCGGCCGCTCCCCTCACGACCAAGCACGTGGGAAAAAGGAGGCCCGACACGTTTTCAAGGTTCTTATACTTTGTTTGGCCTGCATTTCTTATGAGAATTGTCTTTATAAGAATAAAATAGGTCTATTGGCTAAGCAGTAGAAGTCTGTCTCACTTGGTGTCACGTAAAATACCTTGGCGACCGTCATGTCAGCTGTTTTATTGTGCCGCTCGTATCCAGTACGACGCTGAGGAGGCTGGGGGCTTAGGCAACGACATCTACTCCCAATTTATATGTTATATCTCTCCAAATTGTCCATTCATGACCGAACAGCTTCACAAATAGTTTGATAGCTTTTCAATAGAACTTTCATCGGTTGGAAAAGGAAGATGTCGTCCGCCTTTGATGACTTCGTCCATGTTGGACATCGCTCCCGCGACCCCGCAGCATCATCGTCTAATCGAGGAGGGGGAGGAGCGTCTGTTTCTGATGAGTTCTACAAGAACAGGTAATTTAATTTTTATATTTCGGCATTTCCAATGGCCGATAGTCTGAATCCGGAATTTCTCCATCTCATATACATGAAAGTACAATGACTTACTCTTCAAAGCTCTGGAAAGAGACAATTCACCGAAGGTGTGATCGTTGCCGCCATCCGAGCTCAACATCCCAAGCACCACTTCACAGTCTCCCCAACTTACTCTAGCGATCTTCTGTCATTTGGGTCTGCTAGTGACGATGTCACCTACTTCATTCGTGACGCCGACAAGGCTTTGCTGGAACGACAATTCGTACCGCCAGCCAGAAGATACAATGACGAGACTGGCGGAACTTTTGCCGAGCATGTGTCATTTGCTTCCTATGACTATGTCTACAAAGGAGATGCCTTCCTTCTCTATGTCGTGAATGGACAAGAGGGTCCCTTTGGTACCATTGCGTACAATTACGTCCTCGTTGACGATTCTGAGAGCAAGGTCACGGCTCAGAAGAAAACAGATGAATTGCTAGCTGCCGCTGCCAGATGGCAGATGGAATTACACGGTGAGGTTCTTGTCTTTGATCAAGGGTATTGGTCGCCCAATAAGGAACTTTGGGAGAACGTGCAGAAGTCGAATTGGGAAGATGTCATTCTGGAGAAGGAAAAGAAGGAGACTATCATCGAAGATGTGATTGGCTTCTTTGATGCAGAGGATCGCTACGCTGAGTTTGGTGTTCCGTGGAAGGTCGGTTGTTCCCGATCGCATATTCCGATTCTCTGTAGCTGACTTGTGACATTTAGAGAGGTGTCATTTTCTACGGCCCACCTGGAGTGAGTCGCTAGATGTATGAGGTCTCCCATCCTGCTAATTGGTGTCCTAGAACGGCAAAACCATTTCCACCAAAGCTCTGATGCATGACATCTCCAAGAGAGCCAAGCCCAGCATCGAATCACTCTACGTTAAGACATTCAACAGCTATGCGGGACCCGAATATGGTATTCGTCAGATCTTCACCATGGCTCGTCGCATGGCGCCTTGCCTTCTTATCTTCGAGGACATTGACTCTTTGGTCAGCCCGATGGTCCGAAGCTACTTCTTGAATGAAGTGGATGGTCTCGAATCCAACCATGGTATTCTTATGATAGGAAGTACAAACCATCTTGAACGTCTTGATCCTGGTATCGCAAAGCGTCCAAGTCGTTTCGACAGGAAGTACTTCTTCGATGTTCCATCTCGTGATGAGCGGATTCAGGTATGAAACACCACCCCTTCCCACTGGCTCAAATTTTGGTATGACTATACTGACGACTGAGTACAGTATGCCGATTATTGGCGTCACAAGCTTCGCAACAACAAGAAGGTTGAATTCCCGAAGGAATTATCGGTCCGTGTTGCAGACATCACAGCGGACTTCAGCTTCGCATACATGAAAGAGGCTTTCGTCGCCGCCTTGTTGGTCATCGTGGCTAGAACAGAGGAGAAGAAGCCAAAGTTCAGACATCGCGAAGATGAGCTGAGCGGAAACATTTTGTGGAAGGAGTTGAAGAAGCAGATTGACAGTTTGAGAAAAGAGATGGACGGAGATGATGACGAAGAGCAGGTTATAGGCATGAGCGGAATGTGGCCTGCTCTGAACAATATAACGGATGAGAGATCTGAGAGGCCCAACTTTGGTCATCCTGGTATTGAGAGGGCGCAGTTTGCGATTCCTTCCATGCAGGGTCGTCCGTTTCCTCAACCTGGGAGAATGGCACGGCCTATGGACATCAATAACGCACCTCCAATGCCGAGGTACTTCTGAGAGAATGGGACGAGAACGGAGTAACCGAGTCTCTATTGCAAGATGCACTGAATTATGATTAAGTATTAGTCTATCTAGAGTGCTATCAATAGCAGCAGCTCCATGCCAGAAAGCAAACGAATGGGTATCTCAAAATGCAAAATGCCACCATTAGGATCTCACTCATCGTCCAATATACTGCTTGCAAGTCTGCCAAAGAACGGCACTTCGCATCTGTCGAGGGTATCCGCTGTAATATTTATTAGCAATGTCCTCCTTGCGCAATAATAGCGAGGGACCACACTCACCATCTCGATATGCCCTCATCGTTAAGTACCCTATCATTCCCAGGTCCGCAATGAGGATAACCCATGATAGAAATGACGACCATGAGAATATCAGATGCAAAACGAACATGGCAGAGAAGAGCAGTGAAGATTGCCAAGCATGGAACCTGCAACCATCGTACATCAGTCTGAGTCTCACCAGAAGGGTTCGCAGAAAGCTCTGGGCATACCGGACATAGTCTGACTTATGCTCCATAACCAGCAGCAGCACTCCACCCGCAGGAGGGAGCAATAGATATGCCAGACAAGCCTCAAAGTCCAACCGGATAGGCAGACTCGTCTCGAACTCATTCAGTCTTCCTCGACCGCTCTCAATATCTTGTGCCGCAGCACGAGTATTTCCAAAGCCTTGCGGTGAGACTGTCTCATCTATAGATGCCCGCCATGGGTTCGCTGTGGCTTTCGGCGCATTCGTAGGAGAGGGAAGTGCTGGAGAGAATGAGCGCCGAGGGGAGAATGAACGTCGGCCTTCGATAGGCGGGGGTGAGAGGGCTCGATTCGTTTCGGGCGACTGATCTTGGTAGGGTGCGAAATCCATTGTATTTGCCGTGTGTTGTCTTGGTGTGCAGAGTGTTGTTATAAAAGCTGCGTGGCGGTGGAGGGGAGCTCAGATTAGCTTTGAGGGACGCGAATCCACATCCGAGATGTCTCGTGCTTGCTCTAGGACATAGGCAGAATAAGACACTCAAAACTCGGTTGCAGATCGGTGATATTCTCCACATATGATCTATTATGGTGTTTCCAAATTCATGTATTTTGCAAGATAATTGGACTGATATTCACAGAGGTAGAAGCTACACTGTGCCTGCAAAAGAACTCCATACCGCTGTAAAAACAAATCGAACTCCATGAATGCTAGATCCCCTTTTTGGGGGCCCTCACGCATTCGCGCTTATTCCCAGATGCCATGCCTCATTTACAAGCTCCAAATTCTTGGTAAAAAAGTGGCCTCCCCCCGGACCATTTCCAAAATCAACACACGCTATTCATGCCATCGTCATTCATCGAAACTCCATTGCTGCAAAGCATCCCCTGTCTTCAACGTGCTTCAGCTCTAGTTGTTGAAACCTAAAGTAGTGTTAGTGTCTCTGCATCGGCGAGTACTTGTCCAGTATGTATGACTTACTTCTCGCTTTTGGCGTGGAAATATATCCCGCTAACCGTTCCCTGGATCTGGTTGAAGCAGATGTAATAGAACCCCTCAAAACTAGCACCGCTAATCGTCCTCACTCTATGATCTGGAACGAGGAAATGTTCCTTCCATCTCATGAATATGTTCTCTCGTTGTGCCAGCTGCGGGATATGGAAATGGCCTTTCTTTGCCTTGCTGTGAAATGGTCGGAAAGCTGAGAACTTGGCCCAATGTTGTAGGTCTACCTTATCGGTCGATCCCCAGTCCTGGTGTTGGGTCAGGAAGCTATATTTGGATCCGATTATTTCTCCTTCGAAGTAAGTAGTTAAAGTTGGGTGGTCTTCCGTCAATCCTGAATGACGTTAGCTCCGAGGAAATTTTAGTGCGCAATGACATGCCCAATGCAAGGTTGCATCTTACCTTGAATACGCAAATATCCACAAAGAAATGACTCCCTCATGTCCACATGCTTGATCTCGACCTGTACATCGTATACTTGGCGCTCCGATTGCTGGGTCCCGTGAAACTTGCTTCCGGCGCGCAAAAAAGAAGAAGGCGAGGATGGAATAAGCTAAAGATAAAGTAAGTGGCTGAACAGTGGTATCAACATGTAGACAAGGGGCACATACTCGTATGTTGGAGAAGTCATAGCCCATGGAGGGAGATCCAAGGTCTGTATTTGGCAATGCCGGCAGCTCACTCTCCTCTTGCTTATCTCCCTCTGCACTCATGGGAGACAGCATATCTGGCCCACTATTGTCCTCGTCGACATCCATCTGTTTGGTGTTGTGCGGTGCTGCAATGTGTGTATCCGTTGAACCGGCTGGCCGCGATTCTGCTGGTGGAGGAGTTGGCTGTTGAAGTACTTCTGGCGCTGTGGCGATTGCTTCATCATGGGGTACATCCATGTCTACAACCCGCCAGTTCGCTCTGTCATCGTCGGGTGGGCATGAGGAGTGTAATGATGTCGCTGCAACGATGGTCTCGTTGCTGGACGGTGATGGGGTGGGCATTTGGTCGCCGCCCGCGCCGGCCAGGCTCAAAGGGTAAGAGATGAGTCTAATGAATACAGGAGATGAAGAGAATATGACTGGTGTTGGCAATTACATGGACACCGTTGGCGTTGCGCAATGCATTTTCACGGGTTGAGAGTGAAGAGATGGACGATAGAGGCGGCGGGCCTCGATTAGGTCCTTGTCTGGGCTTCTCGAATGCCAAGCCCCCAGCTGCACATCCTTTCCCCAATTTTCCCCGCGTCAATCGCGTGTAGGTAGTGCGGGTGTCAACCAGAGTATCAGATCAGAGTGGGTATAATGCAAATATAAATAGATCTTCATCGAATTGATAGCCAGGTCTTGAATTTTAGTCTGACTTTTTGTGAAGAGTGATAGGGAACAGTGAGTCGAGACTCTATCACATGTCGTCAAGCACCCAAGCTATGACTGATACAGTATATCTGCCACAAACACCACATCGTAAACATTCCGTCTGTCAAGACAATAGAATTGTAGTATGGCCGCAATGACCCAGACTGACTTTGCATTCCCATTTCTATGGTATCCCTTTTTGGTGCACAAGCAACGCCGTACGCCACAATCACTTCCTTCCTCGTACAACTTTCATTCCTCAGATAGGCTTGATCTTGAAGTGCAAAGCTATCAGAGAGAAGACCAGTGCCTTGAGATCTTGGACTAGGTAGTAGAACACACGCAAGCCTTCAGGGTCCTGAGACTCTGTAACATCAACGAGGGAGCCGATCTTGGCGGTCTTCACGTTGTAGTTTAGTGATTTGTTGATCAAAGCAGGCGCCATAACATACCTCGAAGGAAATGTGCTCGCTTCCTAGCCGGATCTCCAGCTCCTGTCTTCCATCCTTATTTTTCTGTGGCCATTTGCTATCATCTTCCCTATACGGTCGTAAGTCAACAACCCTTGCTTGTGGATGACGCAGGACCATACTTCATGATTTCGCTGGTCTTGATGATCCTCTTGATCTCGTCCACCATCAAGGAGCTCACGCACACTACAAGCGACATAGTATCAGTCAAGTTCAAACATGGTGAGGTGGGTAATCAACGTACTCTCTTTCCGAATCAAAGAATCATTACGGTAGTTGGAATTGTTGGCATATCTCGCAGACGCACTTCTTCCATCTCCTAGGACTCGAAAATCGAATTCTGTTTGAATCTGTGAGTTACCGCCGGGAAAGGGTCTTTCCAATGCTCACCAAGGAATTCATGACCGTGTCGTCCTTGATGTCCCGAACTGTGACAAGTTTATTAGTATAGCTTCTTTCAAATTCCCAAGGAGCGCTCACTAATATCGGATGTAGAACGGTTCGTTGGAGGCAGCCATGTTGACTGTATGTGTGCGTTCGAAGCTTCCTTAGGAAATAGAAAATACCTCGAGGCTGAAGCTCTCTTGATAGAACGAGAGTTTGGTCAAGGTCCCGTTGTTTGGTGGGGTTGTGGTGGCCTGGCAGCCTTTCCAAGAATTCAGGCTGCAACGCTATAACCCCGAATGGACACTCTGCGTGTCTGCCAGAAAGCTACCATTCTGAATTCCGGCCATGCTGTTCTGATATGCGCAACATTCAACCAAGTCTCTCATCGTGTGCGAAAGGACTCCTGGCAATTTCCACCCAACTATCCGTTCGCCCCTATTTCCGATCGAGTTGAGTCCCTCCCGCATGAACAGCAGCCCACAAATACCATCCCATCGACTCCTACATTACCTACGATAACTTAATTACACCAAAACTTCACGCAGGCTGCTGCTGATCACCACAAATCCCTAGCCGATATGGCTTCTTTCTTGGAGAGTTCGTACAGTCTGGTTCATCAGGACAATGCCGCCGACGTTCCTACCATGTCCGAGTTGCGGACGCAGCTGGAAAAGGGGACCGATGAGAGCAAGGTGGAAACGATGAAGCGCATTCTGACAATCATGCTGAATGGAGATCCAATGCCTCAGCTACTTATGCACATCATTCGATTCGTCATGCCGTCAAAGCACAAAGCTCTGAAGAAGCTACTGTACTTCTACTACGAGATCTGCCCCAAGCTCGATGCCAGTGGGAAGCTGAAGCAAGAGATGATTCTCGTATGGTAAGCACATTGGTATATCTTATGCTTGACCCTTACTGATAATTGCGTAGTAACGGTATCCAAAACGATCTACAACACCCGAACGAATACATTCGAGGTAACACCTTGCGCTTCCTGTGCAAACTGCGAGAAACCGAGCTCATCGAACCCCTCCTTTCGTGTGCCCGCTCCTGCCTCGAGCATAGACATGCATATGTCCGAAAGAATGCCGTCTTTGCGGTCGCGTCCATATTCCAACACTCCGAAAGTCTTATGCCAGATGCACCTGAATTAATAGCAACCTTTTTGGAGACTGAAACCGATCATACTTGCAAGAGGAATGCGTTCGCAGCGTTGGTTAGCATTAGCCATGACAAGTCTTTGGCGTACCTCAGCAGCGTCTTCGACGGGATCCCAAATGCAGACGAACTACTACAATTGGTTGAGCTGGAGTTCATTCGCAAGGATGCTATCCAGAACTCACAGAATAAGGTTGGAATTCCTTGTCTCATGTCATACTACGTACTGACGATATAGGCTCGATATTTGCGTCTCATTTTTGATCTTTTGGAAGCTGGAGCAACAACAGTGGTCTACGAAGCAGCTTCATCCCTGACCGCACTGACGAGCAATCCAGTGGCTGTCAAAGCTGCCGCTGCCAAATTCATTGAACTGAGCATCAAGGAGGCGGACAACAATGTCAAGCTGATTGTGCTCGACCGTGTCGACGTGCTAAGGCAGAAGAACGAGGGTGTTTTGGATGATCTCATCATGGAAATTCTGCGAGTCCTTTCGAGCCCTGATATCGATGTGCGAAAGAAGGCCTTGGAAATTGCAATGGAGATGGTCTCCAGCAAAAATGTTGAGGAAGTTGTGTTGCTTTTGAAGAAAGAGCTTTCCAAAACCGTGGACCAGGAGTACGAGAAGAACAATGAGTATCGTCAATTGCTCATCCACTCGATTCATCAATGCGCCATCAAGTTCTCTGAGGTGGCTGCGAGCGTTGTAGATCTTCTGATGGATTTCATTGCGGACTTCAACAATACTTCAGCTGTTGATGTGATCTCTTTCGTAAAGGAGGTGGTCGAAAAATTCCCTAAACTCCGACCTTCCATCGTTGAGCGTCTAGTCTCGACCTTGAGCGAAGTACGAGCTGGAAAGGTCTACCGAGGTGCCCTTTGGATTGTGGGTGAATACTCTCTGGAGGCCAATGACATTCGAGATGCCTGGAAAAGGATACGAGCAAGCTTAGGCGAGATTCCCATCTTGGCATCAGAGCAACGTCTCTTGGATGAGGTTGCGGATGGCCATGAACCAACCAAGGAGCCAGAACAGGTCAACGGACACTCGAAAGCCGCACCAACTGGCTCAAGGAGGGTACTTGCTGATGGTACATATGCCACAGAAAGTGCTTTGACCAGTCAATCGGCAGTTGCTGCAAAACTAGAAGCTGTCAAGGCAGCACAGAAACCACCGCTCCGTCAACTCATCCTCGACGGCGACTACTATCTCGCCTCCGTACTCTCATCTACTCTCACCAAGCTCGTCATGCGCCACTCGGAAATTTCACCTGACAAAGCACGCACGAATGCGCTACGCGCTGAAGCTATGTTGATTATGATCTCCATCATCCGTGTTGGCCAATCGCAATTCGTAAAGGCGCCTATTGACGAAGACTCCGTGGACAGAATCATGACATGTGTCAGATCTCTTGCTGAGTTTGCTCAAAACAAGGACCTCGAGACTGTGTTCTTGGATGACACACGTAAGGCTTTCCGTGCAATGGTGCAGGTGGAAGAGAAGAAACGTGCTGCCAAGGAAGCTGTTGAGAAGGCCAAGACGGCAGTTCAAGTCGACGATGTTGTCTCGATTCGGCAATTGGCAAAGAAGAATGCTGGTGACGGAACTGACGAGATTGAGCTTGATCTCGAGAAGGCAACGGGTGGGGATTCGGCTGTTGAAGATATGTCCTCGAAGCTCAGCCGCGTTGTTCAGTTGACCGGTTTCTCCGATCCAGTGTACGCTGAGGCATACGTCAAGGTCCACCAGTTTGATATTGTGCTCGATGTTCTACTGGTTAACCAGACAACTGAAACTCTCCAAAATCTCTCAGTCGAGTTCGCAACGTTGGGCGACCTCAAGGTTGTCGAACGACCAACTACACAGAATCTCGGCCCGCACGACTTCCAGAACGTTCAATCTACAATCAAAGTCTCTTCGACCGATACCGGTGTCATCTTTGGAAATGTTGTTTACGACGGTGCTAGCTCCACAGAGAACAACGTTGTCATTCTGAATGATGTCCACGTTGATATCATGGATTACATCCAACCTGCCATCTGCACAGAAACTCAATTCCGCACCATGTGGACCGAGTTCGAGTGGGAGAACAAGGTCAACATCAATTCTAAGGCCAAGTCGTTACGTGATTTCCTGACGCAACTTATGGCGTGCACAAACATGAGCTGTCTGACCCCCGAGGCTTCGTTAAAGGGCGACTGCCAGTTTTTAAGTGCAAACCTCTATGCTCGAAGTGTCTTTGGTAAGAATTTTTCCCCAGCTCATTCATGAATATTTACTAAACCAATATAGGGGAGGACGCACTTGCGAACTTGAGCATCGAAAAGGAGGGCGAGGATGGCCCGGTGACTGGATTTGTCCGTATTCGCAGTAGATCGCAAGGTCTCGCTCTCAGTCTTGGGTCCCTCAAAGGCTTGAACAAGGTTGGGGAAGTTGCTTGAGTTGTGTAGATCCATGGCGATTGCACAGTCCGATTTTGAAGGACCCTATTTAGGCCTCAAGGTCAGGTATACTTCGTAACGATAGACGGAGGCTAGAGATACTCTAGCCGAAGCGGACATGATCAATGGGCGTAGAATATGGTGCGAGTTACGGGGTTACAGCCACGCTTTTGGCGGATCATCCTGAGTGGCGCTGAAAAGCAAAAAGGAGTTATCTAGATCCAGAGGGGAATTGCAAGAAGCATTTTTGACCACTCGGCGAGTTTCTGAGTTCCGCAATTGAGAGGTTCAAGGGACGCTCAGGAATGTCCCTGCTTACTATGGTGCCTTGGAGATGCGCGGCAAATTTTCGAAGCCATCAGAATGTTAGTTAGACTGGTACTATCGCCAAGTGGTGGCAGAGGCATTTCAGCTTACTCCTTGGTGAGAGGCACAGCTGAACTCGCCAGCACGATTGCGCTAGTACTCAAGCTGGGTATCTGGATGGACCGCCCTTCTCTTTGCATCCTCTCATTTCTCGCAAATTTTGTTTCCATTCCGCACAACGAAGAAAGGCTGAATTTCATTTGTATGACCACCTCAACATTTGTAGACCGTCATCTACCAGCTGAGAATCTCGATCAAGTCACATCCCTTCTATCGCGCCATTGGCCACTATGCAGTTCATCAAGCTTCCCTCGGAGATCCTACATCTCATGCTGTTCTATGCTGCCTTAAGCTGTGGGATCAAACGTGCCTTGAGGTTGGGGGTGGTCTGCAAGACATTCGAGCGGAATTTATATCCAGCTCTACGCGAAACGCACATTCTCGATAACCCTGTGGTCCTCTGTGGAAATGCTATCGGCTCGAAAGACTAGCAGTTTCGACATCAACACGGCGCTGACAAGTTGTAGCAGAAGTATCTGTCCTACCGGATCCTGAACAGAGGACTTCATAATCCCGTTCCCGAAACGGTTGGGATAATCCGTCAATTCGCTGATATCCGTCAGATAGCACAGACTATCTGTCAAGAGCCAGGACATTCACTTGACCTAAACGCAACCGTCAATGAACTATGCAGACTTACTGCTGGACATGGAATTGTGATGACACGCGACATGCTCAAATGCTGGCTTACATGGCCGAAAGGATCAGCACCACCGCCTGGTCCGACAAAGACGGCTTCATTATCTCCAACGGCTCACTTTCATCTTCTGTCTGTTTGTAAGCGGCTGCTTGACCAAGGCTTGAGCCCTGTGGCTCGTAACTATATCTTCACACCGCCAGTTCAAGTTGCCGCGCAGGCCGGCTACATCGTTATGCTTCAGCTTATGCTTCAGCTTATGCTTCAGCTTTTCCGGAGCAAGCTTTTGAGGATGGCTTGTGAAATTGGGCACTACGATATTGTTGACCTTCTGCTCGAGCACGGTGCTGACGCAAACTTCGAGGTACAGAAGTCGAATCCAGCTTAGCCACTGCACAACCCAGGAACTGCTGGAAACTTACAAGTAACTCTGAGACTGCTAGATGCCGGAGCGTCCATCAATCTTCCCCAACCAGAAAACAAACCCACAGCCATTATGCCGATACTCTGGTGGGAATTCGCTCGAGAGCGCACCGCGATGATCCGGGTTCTGCTAGATCGAGGAGCGTCATTGAGAGAGGTGCCTGGCAATAGTCTCACATCGATCAGAAAGAAACAGGCTGCAGAATCTCTTATGGGAAATGGTGCAAACACTTAGCCTTGAGTCTATGGCGGATATACTCACAGAGATGGACTTTAACATCAATGAATCACAGACGAGTTGTGTCAAGACAGAACGATTTTGGCATAGATGGGCCGAAGCTAAAGTTGTAATACAGCTCTGGCAGATCTGGTATTCACAGGGTGACAAGAGTGCGGGAACGAGGCTCGCCTACTGAAATATATTCGCAGCCATACACAGACTACTGTAATTCTTCCGTTGGTTAAAGTTTTTCGAAGTGATAGGTATCTTTGGGTTACGTCACTGTCTCTCCATCTACAGTGCCACCCCCCCCTCCGGGAGTGGTTGTCTAGCTTGATTTTGTGACATTTGCTGCTCCTATTGAGAAGAACAATCAGACCCAATCATAATATATTGCTTCAAAAAGGGGATTACTTGATTGGTTGTGTAAATCTAATAGACAGGGAAGTATAATAAACCAGCAACTATTATAAAAGCGAGCCAGAAAAGTATACTGGGGAGAATACTGTATTAAGGTCATGTTGTTTCATCAGTAGCGAACAGAGTCAAAACATTGGCTTTCTTCGCTTATTTTCAGTGTTAAGTGAATCGATTCAGGCGTCTCGGAGGGTGTACATCGAATTGCTCTCCTCAAGCAAAATCCTGCCCTTTAAATATAATACGAAATTTTCCCAACTTACCAGCAGTATCCGATATCCTCGTTTGACAGAGAACAAGTAAGTGACTCTTGCTTTGCTGTAACGTCTCCCATTTCCCAAATTCTCTTCCGGCTACCGGCCGGCTGGCCTCGTGAAACCCGCTTGCAAACTTAATAAATTAATAGCTACATGTGGATTAAGTCGATCGAAACCAAATCCCAAGAAGATGTGATTACCCCACAGTAAACCATGAATCAAAGTCAGAAGCAGCGACTCACATGTGAGATATCTAGGTGTTTGCCTCCGTAGGCAAGTTATAGACGACGGAATCCGGCTCAATTCTTGACGGGATTTCGTGTTACCCCTCGTAACCACCAGTAGCCCAGTTCGGCGAATGTTCCCTTTTCATCTCACCGCGGTACAGAACAGATCGCAAAGTGCACCAACCATATCGACGCCCAGTCCTCTTGCATGACTGAGTGCCGGTTGTAAGAGCGGAAGCGGTGCAACATCCTGAAAGGGAAACGAGACGAGGAGCGTTGGTTGCTGCAGTCGAAGCTCGGCATCTTGAGGAAGCGCGTGCCGGGGGACGTCACTTGGTCATCCAGACCCTCGAACAAAGACTCCGCTCCCGCCTACTTTACTTTACTTTGCCTTACTTACTCGTAACAACAACAACACACACTGACGATTACTTCTCCCTCTGACAACAAGGATGCTTGGGATAACGAGGCCATTTACGAGATGACGACAACTTCGAAGCCCACCGACAATCCTTTCGTCGACCCTGCTACCTCATTTGAGGATGCAGGTCGCGGCAACTCATTCGCTGTGGATTCTACCTTGGCACTGGGCAGAAATGTCTCTCTTACTCTAGGGACCGACTCTCTCATTGTACTAGGTAAAGTCCGTTCCATTCTGCAGTGGAAACACGTTCTAATAATTCCTGACAGACGAAGAAAATGAAGAGAGAACTGGCAGTAATTGCTGCGGGCTCTGGCCATCGGGTATGTCTGCAGAGGTTCCGCCCTCTGAGTGTTTACTTTGCTGACAATAAGCTTACAGGCACTGCCAACACTCGCGCGATTCCATTTTACAACGTCCTTTGGGCCGAATTGAAGGATTCCGAACTTACGCTGCAGTATGCGTCCCCTGTGTCGAAGAAAGTGGTTCGCGCTGCGACATTGAAGTATCCTGTGGAATACCAGATGGTCGAATTCGTAAACAAGTGGATTTACAGGCTTTTGGATCGATCATACGGCGAGTCGCAACGAAGGAAACGAGTGAAGGTGCTGGTCAACCCTCACAGTGGAAAAGGGAGCGCTGAGAAATGGTACTATCGGGATGCAGAGCCTCTTTTGAAGGCTGCTAACTGTGCGATTGATATGATAAAGACGACACATAAAGGGGAGGCCATTACCATTTCAGAGAAGCTGGATATTGAGGCCTTCGATGTGATAGCATCTGTGTCTGGCGATGGACTACCCCACGAAGTGTTCAATGGACTCGGGAGGAGACCGGATGCTAAGAAAGCCCTGTCCAAGATTGCGGTGGTCAATATCCCAGGAGGAAGTGGAAACGCCATGAGCTGTAACTTGACTGGAACGGATAGTCCTAGTCTGGCTACACTGGCGATCATCAAAGGCATACCGACACCTCTGGATCTGATATCTATCACTCAAGGTGATACGCGGACCCTTAGTTTCCTGTCGCAGTCGGTTGGAATTGTGGCAGAGTCTGATCTGGCGACCGAGCATCTGCGATTCTTGGGAGGCCAAAGATTCACGTACGGATTCCTTGTGCGGCTGATAAACAAGATGGTATATCCTTGTGATATTGCGATCAAGGTGGCTATTGATGACAAGCAAGCCATCAGAGAGCACTACAAGAGAGAACAGAGCAATTTTGAGCCGGCAAGTGAGCGGAGGGGCTACAGATCACATCATCTCCTAGACGACGACGCTTCAGCAAGTACTGGAAGTGGCAGCGATGACAGCTTACCTCCACTGAGATATGGAACCATCAATGACAAGCTACCTGAAGGATGGGAACTTGTACCATATGACAAGCTGGGGAACTTCTACTGCGGAAATGTAAGTCCCCACTACCACACTCGCCTTTGCAACCACTAACTCCTTCAGATGGCATATATGGCTGCAGATGCCAACTTCTTCTCACCCGCGCTACCCAACGATGGTTTCATGGATCTAGTCTGTATCAACGGTGACATCAGCCGCGTACACGCCATGAAAATGATGTTTGCAGTAGAAAACGGCAACTTCTTTGACATGCCAGGTGTCTGGTACCGCAAAATTCTTGGATACCGCATCATTCCTAAAAATCAGGAAGATGGTTTCATCAGTATAGATGGCGAGAGGGTTCCGTTCCAACCATTCCAGGCCGAAGTTCACAAAGGACTTGGCACAGTACTTTCTAAGTCGGGCCATATGTACGAGGCTCCTGGGCCAATCTGATCATCATTTGTAGTCTCTTCAGCATATGGGGATACTAGGGGCGTTTTGTCTGAATTGTTTTCTCTTTCGATACCCAAAGAGGTGGATCGCTGACGCGAAAGTTAAGCATGGAGTACATTCTGTATAAAGAAGCAAAAGTAGAATGATGCATTTGACCTGAACGCCTTGCCAATGCCGAGACCTTTCGTAGAAGCGTGACGAAACAAAACATATGAAGCACTTTTTCAGGTGTAGAGATCAGTCCTTAAAGCCACCCCAACCATCATCCTCTTCCGGCGCTTCTCCTTCCACTTTCTCATTCCCAGGTAAACGCTCATCCTCCAAAGCCTCCTTCGCCTTCACTCTGACCGGTTTCGTCGGACTCCCCTTCTGTAAGGCCTTCAATGGCTCTAACACTCTCTCCAGAATCTCCTCCTTCCCCTCCTCCTCCAACAACCCCACCCTCTCCAACTCATCCACATAAATATCAATGACATGAAAGCGCATGCCATTCGGTACCCTGACATCCGTCACATTACACGGCACCTCCTGCAACAACTCCACATGACTCTTCACCAGGCTCTCCTCCCATCCCCTTTCCTTCAAAATCTTAAATGTCGCACCAAGATACCTCCTCACCAACAACAAGAACTTCTCCATTCTCAGAACATCGATGTTCGTCCACTCCCTCTGCATCGTCTGCCAGAAAGCTCTTAGAAATGGGATCACGCTGGGGGAGGGTAGTACGGAGACGAGGTCGGCAAGGGAGTTGGCGAGGGCTTGTTGCGTGCGTGGGCGGTCGGACATCCACATGCAGTAGAAGAGGCCTTTCCATAGCTTGAGGAGTTCTAGGGCTGGGAGTTCCCGACGGCCAGAGAGGTAGGTGCGGAGGGAGGAGAGGGCTGCATCGCGGGTTGGTCGGTCTGTGAGGGATACTATTAGCTAGATACCCTTGCAAGGGATTTATGTGAGATTTTGGAAATTGGTGTGCTTACCGTTGGCAGCAAGCTGCTTGATGAAAGGCGTTTGCTGTATATCAGTCGCCATGGTTGGTATGGAGAGCGAGAAGGACGCTGTATGGCGGGGTTGTGATGTGATATCCGATTAGATTGGCATCTGGGAATTGTAAGTTTTGCAACGGGCTGGAATAATTTTGCGTGGTCTGTGCACGAGGCTGCAGTAGTGCCAGGCTGAGTGATAGCCTTGCATGCTCTCTAAAGTACACCACCTCCAGTGCGCTGTGCGCTTCTGGACTCGCCAAAGATGAAAGGATATATGAAAAGACTTCAATGACAGAAATCTAGAACTTCGAGATTGTTTATAGTATATTGGATTCAGCATGTCTTTCCGATTTTATCTGGCCAGAGAGCCATATCACCTTAAGGTATTGGCTTCGAAGTAGATAAATGTCACGGCAGCTGAATCACAGGATCTCAACGACCGTTACACAGCTCATACCGTGACAGTCGATCTTGGACATATGAATGTTTGAGCAGAGTATACATTGATTCATAATAGCTTCATGTTCCGTATTTAGCTCACCTCAAACGAATATGTTGATTTGCAAAGAGGCTGTAATCTCTGGTTCAGGTAGATAGCCGTGAAAGCGTGTACCTAGGTATCCGCTCTTGGAAAGATCAGCTGGGCGTCTAAATATATAGACTCAAAATCCTACGACTTGTTCTTCAGCATTCTCTTAAAGAGGGTAATGAGAGAGTAGCGGAGTCTAACCAGCAGTGGTAACAAAGGCAGTCATATGCAGCTAGGAGTCTGTTCTAGTGATCTGCAGCTCAAGTTAGGGTTGAACCAGTCCACTAATTTTGAGCCATTCGACAAAAATATGCCAAATTTCCCGCAAGGCAGGCTGTCAAGTCAGCTCAAGCGTGCGCTAGCAGTCTCCACAGGTCTAAACAGTATCAATGCCACTGAATAAAACTAGCTTTACAAAGAAGGTTAAGTATAACAGTCCAAAAGAAATTTTGTATAGTCGAGGATTGGCTTACATGAATGTTAAACATCGACTTCAAAGATGGTTTATTTGTTCTCAGAGGTAAATGCTTATGTCAACCTGAAACAAGTAATTATAAACTTTCAAATTGTAATTAAAATTTGTTTGAAACCACAGATTGTTGGTGCTTGGAGCGATTAAACACAAGAGCTGCAAGTTGTGGTTTCGTTTGGTTGGATGATACCGACTCAAAGCTCCCCGCTGATCCTCGTGAGCTCGTGAAGTAAGGTTTGTTGCTAAGCTGGAATACTAGAGCCAATGGCTTCAGGCTCTTAGCCGCTAAAATTGCGTGCCCCAATTAGGAATTGTCAGTGGTTCAGAAGCTAGTATTTCAAATCACTTTGAGAGAAAGACTTGATTTCTGTAGAAGAACTACAATTCATCACTCTGTCCATTGAAGTGTTTAGTATATTACATAATAAAGAAGTACAAGAAGCGCAGGCTTCAAGCCGCATTTAGTACTTAAGCTTTTGACAACGGCGACTAACAACAAACCTTGGAAATCGAATAAGCCTGCCTTTCAAATGGAAACCGAATGTTACATATTATATCATATTATAAGTCGATCCTAAATCTAATCAAGACGTACGACTCTAGGTATTAATTTTCTACTCGCTTAACGCCTAATTCACGTGGTTTTCAACTGATAAGGCTCACTAAAACTGCGCTAGATATCAATCGGGCAAATAATTATTCCGTGACTTATTTATGTTGCTATTTCGACCTTAAAATCAAAAACAACGCTTCACTTTAGATCTCACTAGAGTTATAAAGCCGACCACAAATATGGCTGCCAGTGCCTCACCGCGCAGCTCTGGAAGCTCAGTCGCCTCTTCAAGCAATATCTCAAAACCTCCCTCGTTTGTCGGTTTTATGGCACGTCGTCAATATAACCACTTCCATTTCCACGGAAAAGGTGATGCTTCTCAAGCTGCGAGCGAGGCCAAGTGCCACTATTGTCAACTGCAAGCTTTCTCAACCCACAAAGACTTCGCGGTCTCGATCGTCTTCACTCCAGGAGAGACTCGTCTGATTCCAAAGGGTTTCCAATTCATCGAGGATGTCGTGCTGACCGAAGATGTCCAACTCGCCGAGAGTCAGTTTCTTTCGGGTTGCAAGTGTGTCGACGAGTATGACTGCTTAGTTGAAGGTTGCGAATGTATGGGCAATATTGCTATTGATGGGGACAAGATCAATGCCTACCATGTTGCTGGTGATCGTAAGGGCTGCCTTCGAGGTCACATGCTGAACTCCAGACTACCGATCTACGAGTGCAACGACAGATGCGGTTGTGGTGAGAAGTGCGCCAATCGAGTTGTCACTGCTGGAAGAAAGGTCGATCTCGAAATCTTTCCTACTCAGGATGGACGTGGCTGGGGTATGCATAATTTTCTCCTTCTTTTACCCTACGCGTCAATTTCAAAGGAACGATGACTAACTTGTCCTAGGAGTTCGCTCAACGGACGATATCAAGCGTGGTCAATACATTGGAAACTACGTCGGAGAGCTCATCACTTCCGAAGAAGCTCAACGACGTCGCCGCGCCGGCAATAGCATGACACACAAGGATGTCTACCTTTTCGCCCTGGACAAATTCAGTGACCCATCGAGCACCGACCCTCGACTAAAGAACGACCCTTACGAGATTGACGGAGAGTTCTATTCAGGACCTACCCGCTTTATCAACCATTCTTGCGACCCCAACCTCCGCATCTTCGCCATCGTTACCGACACGGCCAACACGCCATTCCATGGACTTGCGTTTTTCGCCTTGAAGGACATCGATAAAGATACGGAGTTGACTTTCGACTACACTGATGGTATCACCAAGAAGGATGATCGATCCCTGCATCTCCTTTCGGAGGAGGAGCGTGCTGGTCTGACAGAGTGCTTGTGCGGATCTCCTAAGTGCCGTGGTTACCTTTGGTAAACAAGGATTGCCAACTTCTTACGCTATACAGGCAGCTTGGCGGGCTTTGTGGAATTTGACATGGTTTTCTTCGACGCGGATATCTGCGATAGCTCCTTGAGCAAGGCGTGGCTGTGTCATATTGGCGGTCATATGTTTCTGACGGCGGGATGAATGGGATGAGATATGATGTGCTTGCTTGCTTGCTTGCTTTCGGAGTTTGAGGGAATACCCAGAATGGTGGCGTTGGGGCTTACCTTTTCCTGCTTTACGTGCAGCTTTGTATCAGAGATCATGAGGCAGCCTAGGCTGAGGATAAATGAATGCAAGAGTGGTTCTATGATAAACTTCTTGCTAGTGATTTGCCTTCACATGCTTCTTAAAAATCCCAAAAGTCTCGCGCGGTCACGCAATGAATTATTCTGGTTTGTCATTAGCGCCTTCAGCGCCCAATTTTTGAAGTTCAGAAAAACGTCAAAGGTGGCGTCTAAAGTTTGAAGCGGAAATGGTGAGAAGGATTTGTAAAGGACAATTTTAAGTCGAGAACTGAGAGTCGGAAAATTTAAGATATTATTAAGTCATTCGAACAGGGCCCGCCAAAGGTAAACTAGGCCTTCGAATACTTGAAAATGTTAGCGAAAAGAGGCTCTATCCTAGGATTCTGATAACTAGTTATCTCTTCTTATAAATTTGGACATTAATTATAAACATTATAGGAAGCACTAAGCTATTTGAAGTGATGAGGTTAATTTAGTTCGAAACTTGGTATTTGAGGGCGAGTCCACTTCAACTTTGATCACTTCAAACAGTGTCCGATTCACTCGAAGTGGATACTTTAATCATACCCTTGGGTGTTACATTTATGATCGTGGGCTTATTTAGGTACATTGAATCAGGGCTTAATGAGGGTCCCAGCTTGTATGTTAGAACCTTACTTCTTATATACCACGCGGATTCAAACCGAAGTATGTATTGCATTATGTGAATCCAATCCCTCAAGAGTTAGAGTCATGTCCGCGATGCGTAGAGCTATAATATTTCCTCAAAGTCTCGGTGATAAAGTGGGAAGTGCAGTCCAAGTGTTACTCGTCAAGTTCCAATACGAAGGGAGTAAAGCTAACATTCAATTTGTTCGATACCATTCTCTTTCATAAAGTCATGGAATAATATTTTAGCACATTTGGAGATCATCAAGCTCTAGCAGCCGGTGTCAGCTTCACCATCAACGGGGGCTTGTCTTCGAAGAGCAAGTAAATACGGTTCGCATCCAACCAGCCTCGACTCTCCTCACACAGCTCCATATCAAAATTGTAAATCATCCTCGCCAAGATAACTCTCATCTCAACATTCGCTAAGTTTCTACCAAGACAATTCCTCGGGCCACCGCTGAAAGGATTTACCACCTTTCGCTTATCTTTCATGAACTCCACGTTGCCCATCCATCTTTCAGGAATAAATTCAGAAGGTCGGGTGAAGTTGGCAGAGGAATGTGAGGCGGCCCATTGATTGATGGCTACATATGTATTGCCAGGTAAATAGTGACCGGCTATCATGCAGCCTCCTTTGGGAGTTATTCTGTTCAGGTTGCCGGGTACGGGTGGGAAAATACGAAGTGCTTCGTTGAGGACTGCTAACAGATATTCGAGGCTGTTGACGCTGATCATGTTTATCTCGGATTCTGTCTCAAACGCGTTCCTAACTTCGTCGGTGAGCTTGGCTAGGACCGATGGATTCATGAGCAGGTGGTAGGTGACTCCGGAGAGGAGACTCGCTGTCGTCTCAGCACCAGCCGCAATGAGCAGTCCGCCAGTTTCTGCAAGCTCATCAAACATCATCCCTTCTTTTGTGTTAAGTCGTTTCTGTGCATGGCAGATGCTTTCCTTGTCAGCCAGAGCATATCCTGCGTCAAAGAGGCCTTACATATCTGGGCGAGGATCGGGTAGCTCTAGCCGTTTAAGAAGTTTCTCCATCATCATTGTTCGAAATTTCATCTCTTCAGCTCGAGCATAGCGAGCGAAGAATGTCAATACGATTCTGTCTAGTGGCCAGAATTTCTGTAGCAGGCCGAGAATCGCGATCGCCCTTCCAGCTCGGTGAAGAAGTTGTAGAGAAAGCTAAACAAGATGATCAGTCAAGCGATCCATTATGGGTCAAGATGAGTGGCTCACATGGATCTCCGTTTTCTCAAGACAATCAAACGACTCCCCGAATGCTAGATCACTGATGATATCCACGGTAGCAAACTCGTAGTAATCAACGATGTTCACAGGTGTGCCAGACTTCTCCGTCAGTCTTTGAATGAGGAGGTCGAAATACTTCGTTATCAATGGCTCTTGGTCTCTGAGGATCTTCTCGGAGAAGCCAGGGGCAAGATTTCGTCTAATTTTTTGTGTCAACAGTTTCCATCGAAAGTATCGAAAAAGGAGTACCTGTGTCTTGCATGGATATTGTCGTCTGGTTCAAGCAGGAGCCCTCGTGGGCCGTTCGGATTTGCTATGAACTGGTCGGGATCCTTCTGCAATTGTGTGTTCCGCGATGGAGGCTTGCCATATACTAGAAATGAACTTTAGTCAGTCATCTATGTCTCATGATCAGGCAGGGAAGCTGGCACGAGTAGGCAATCATGCCGTGTTAAAGTAAATGATTCACACTTACTATCCTGCCATGCCTCCTCCAAGTTGAATATCAACTCGTTCGGTGAGATGCGTCCTATAGGTCCATAGAGTTCGTGAAACTCGGCAATCTGATACGGGAGCTTTCCTGCTGCAAAGTGGTACGCAGATGGTAACCGTGTAATGCTCCAGAGACGTGGTCCTGGATACTTGGAGAGAGGATGGACATAGAGTCTATAGATTGCAATCCCAAGGAAAAGAACCGTGAACTACACAGCGTTGTAAGTATACAAGCTTTCCTGGTTCAGGCAATGGAAGATACTTACACAGATTGTAACGGTGAGAGCATATGCCACGACTGAAGCAATAACATCCCGAAACACCTCCATGGTAATGTTCTTGCCTTCGAGATGAGTCTCAGCCAGCGTAAGACAGAGTAATTTGCAATCTGGGAGCAGAGAGAGACTTGGCTACCAAGAAGGAGGACGACAAGGCGAAGATCAAGACGTGGAAGGTGGCAATTCTTCGAACCGTGTCAGAGATATCATTGGATGACCGTACTGTTGGCAGTATGTTGTGTTCTCAATTTATGGAGTATCCAACCAAAAGACATGAAAGACGATGATTGCGTTCTCTTGCGGGACATTGCATCTAGATACTTTCTCTGAATGGAGCGGATGGGTAAAGGACCTGCCTGTAGTCAGTACATCATCAACCCCAGGGTAATTTCAAGAGCGAAATGAATACCTGGGTGAGCTCGAGCATGGAGTAAAATACATCAACAAGCTCATAGAATCGGAGCACGCATATCGAAAAGCAATAACAGGGCTTAAAGCGAAGGATTGGAGGGAATTGTGACAAGTCACACAGCCAACGATTGCCATCGGGCTCTGGCATCAAGGTACCACATCCAGCAATCATTTGCAGCAAGATAACCAACCATTTCCTATACAAGGAACGCATGACAAGTAACCTGCTTGGTTCAACTCCGGGCCAGTCAGAGCACAGGGATTTGGACTTTGAGATACTGCACCTGGGAACACTACTCCAATAAAGTGACGTTCGCAATTCCATCTTCAAATGACTCGAATACCTCCTCTCTCTGACATTAAGGGTAGACATGAAGTTCGAAATCCCTTCATTAATCTCTCTGGGAGAGATCGTCTTGTTCCCCAATCCACCCACCGACTATGATGTTTGTGCCGGCATGCCCAATTTACCACCCCACATGGTTTCCCGTTCCTCATAATTCCAGTCCAACTCCAATGCTATATCCACCACACCCTTCCCTCCAAGAATCTCCCCTCATACACCACCCTATCAATAACCCAATGAGAATCCCCGAAGCCAAAATCCCACTCCCGACAGTCGCAGTCAAGCGGCCAGAAACATCTCTGTCCAGCCATCTCCTCTCGAAAGAGTAATTCCCCAGCCTGATAAAGCACATCTCAAATACTTCTATATCGCCTGATTCTTTGAGCTTCTTCTCCGTCGCATTTGCAGGTAGAGACTTTGGTGAATCTGGTGCTTTCTCAACGCTTATTGCCTGTTGGTAGGCTTTTGGTCAGCACTCCTGACCAACTAATTTCCAGCACCGCAAAATGGAAAGAGCATATGACACGGCAAGAAGCATAGGTACTCACACCAAGCTCAATGTGACTTTCCCGCGAATCTTTGCCTTCAGCTCCAGTTCGACGTCCAGATCCAATCCAATTTCCAACCTGACCGGTCTGTTCTCTTCCTTCTCCTTCGCTACTCCCTTCATCTCTATCCCGTTGCCGTTACCCTTAACGTTGGTCCCTGCTTCCATCCCTAATAAAGAAGCCGCATTCTTATTCCTATTCTTCCTACGATTCCTCCGCCTTCTACTCGACGACGAGGAACCCGCATTAGACGAGATATCCGAGTCGTCTTGGCCGGCGCCAAGTTGCAGAGGTAGAGAGAAGAGCAGTGCATCTTTGCCGTTGTTTCCGTTCTGATTTGAGCGAGGAGTAGGAGGCTGTTGCTGCTGCTGTGGTTTGGGCGCTGATTTCGTGGTTGCGTTATTGCTCGACATGTTGAGTGGAAGGTAACCTCGATCCCCGAGTATGGAGAGTGGATATTGAACAAGGCCGGGTATACTTTACAGCTGTCAAAATACAACTTGTAGGTTTCTCAATGTAGAAGGATCAGAAACAGAATTAGAAAAGTGTGGGAAAACACTCGGAGACAATGCGATTCAGACCAAGACCAAATACAACTTGTAGGTTTCTCAATGTAGAAGGATCAGAAACAGAATTAGAAAATTGTGGGAAAATACTCGGAGACAATGCGATTCATACCAAGACCGAATTCCCAGACCTCTTACCACACGTGATTGATGCATGCATTTATGCTTCTGAAACATACAGAAAATGAGGCCATCGTACGAGCAAGCATGCCATTTCCAGGCTTCTGAAACACTGCCCGCTTACCATTGCATTGTATCAGACAGTGACAGCTTATGCATCTGCGTCTGTCTGTGGATTGACCTGGGAATTGGTGAGCACAAGCACGAACAGATTCGCGCCTGGGGAAGCTGTCACAATGAGCAGCGAAGAGCCCATGAATCGTCTGATTCCTAGCGAGGGAGAGCTTCGTAGCATTGAGCTTACCACGGGGCCTTCTTAAGGATCTTCCCGCCTCGGGGAAATTCGATATTGTAAGTTTATTTCTTTATGAACAAGAATAGACGACATTACAAGAACTAAACGACTATTCTTTGTACTCAAAAGACCTCCTACCCAGTGCCCCTCCACGAAAACGCCACATATTCAGACATCAAGAACGGTTTGAAACAATTTCAGGCACTCGTCGCTTCTATGCGCTGAGCAGGTCCTTAACACTCATTCCTCGACCACCGAGGCTACCTTGTGTTCCTCTGCGATCGGTATTCAGCATCAAGAGAGCAGCTGTTGCTTCCTGATCCAGATCTCGTTGTGGCAGTAATGCAGGACTTGTCAAGGCTGACCCCACTGAGGCCGCGCTTCGTGCGTAGTCATAAGCACCAGGGCCAAGAGCTGGCGATGTTGTATTAGATGTGCTGAAGCTGTAGTGACGGTGATCTGTCGAGACAGAAGAATATGAATCCTGACGATTCCGGGAATCTTGAGGGATGAGTGCTGGTGAGGCTGATGGACGATTGGAATTGGGGATTGGTGTCGAATAAGCTGGCGAAGCTTGTTCTGAGCCGTCCATCTCAACATCCTCATTTTCTTCATATGGTTGGTATTGACGAGGTGTGCCGTAGGAGCCTCGACTTGCTGGTGGTGGGAGAACAAAGTGCTCCGTACTAGGCGTCGTATTGGCTCTGTTGTTCTCTGCCTTTAGTTTCGACACACAGTCTTCCAGATACCGGACATAGTCAATTGATGCCTGGCTTAGTGTCAGTAGACGTCAGTGAGCAATATTGATAGCGCAACACACCTGCAGAATGGCCAGCTTATGCATCTCCCCCGTACAAGCAGGTATCATATCCTTCAAAACACCAAACTCCTCGTTCATCTTAGACCTTCTCCGACGCTCAATCAGGCTATGTGCCGTTTTCCTTGCTATCTTTCTGCCAGCAACACTTGTAGAAGATGGCTGCTTCTTCTTTGGCGCAGTTGCAGCGGCCTTACCAGTCGCAGGTTTCTGAGTATCATTGTGTGCTTCTTCCTCCTCCTGTTGCCCACGAGGCTTCATTTGTATGATCTTTCGTGATCTGGTAGGTGGAGGCGGGAGAGTAAAGATATCCTTTGACGCTGGAGCTTGTAGTGCAGATGATCGACGACGAATCTTGACTACCTCACTTGCTGGAATTGCTGGCGATTTGGGGGAGGTGGGGTGATATGAAGAGGCTGAGGAGGACTTTGCTGAAGACGCGCTTGAAGGTTGAGATTCGGAGCCTGCAACAGCTGGAGGTGGAAGTTCGAAGGACATCTGCAGAGTTGAGAATTGTGAACCATCCTTCCCTTTGATCTCTGTTGAAGAGGCAGGCGTAGGAGGCTGTTGGGGACGAGGCATTTCGTATCTATTGGAGCACCGGCACAAGTGTCTCGTGCGCGATTACTGTTGATTGTCCCTCCCGTTCCTTCACGTACGTATGACGATGACCAGGATAAATGACGATATAAACTCACAATTGATGTGTGAGATAATCGACAGAGAAGAAGTAGTACTCGAGAATGTAACAGCAATGGAAAGTGTTCTCTCAACGAGTGGGAAAACGAAGGTAGGGTAGGGTAACTCAAAGGTCGCACTCACATGGTGGGCTATCCTGAGACTTACCTCGAAACTTAATCTCCATCCTGGCCTCGATACTAAAATGTACCTTCGGGGTGCCTCTGGACGTGCTCGTACTGTCGCGTGCCCGGAATGATTGGTAACTGCGAGGTCATGGACATGGCCGCCATGAGCCCTCGTAGTGAGTCGGGAGGTCGAGAGAATCGTCCACTTAGAAGCAGAGAATCAGAACGTGTCCGTTGGATGTCAAGCCGGAAAGCTTGTTTTTCCGCGCAAAATATTGATATCACGTGAGTCAGCCCCTCTTTGTTTTGTTTCGTTCTCGCTTCGGCGATATGGAGGCACTTGAGTTTGCTGGCTTGCAAGGGACGGATGTTCAATTTTCTTGGAGTAACATGAACACCTGAGGTTCATAGATAACAAGTATGACATCCTGTATTTGAAGAAAGTAATGTCTTTATTCACAGGCTATCTCTCTAAGATTACTACATATCTTTCAAAAAGAATGATTTATCTCTTCGAGATACGATCTCAATTTAAAGCAGAAGTCGAGCCAGATAGGCAGTAAGACAAGGGAGAATCGACCTCGTAGAGAGAAAAGTCTGTATCGGCTTCGGGCAATATACGAGAATGAACGGCCCTAATTATGCCGCAGCTCATCTTCTTTCTTGGAAGGTCAAGTCCATATGGACTTGCAAGAGGCAGTATGAGTGTCAGGATTCGATGGTCCATATTCGCGACGAAACATAGAATATCTGCTTATACAATGCAATGGGACTCAAGTATTGAATGGTTTCATCATAATTTGTACAGTAAGCTCGTCAAGTATTGGCCTTTAAGCTCTTCCTTTGGGTAAGGCTCGAGCTCCTCGGCAAGTCTCCTGAATCAACTTCTCCCATTCGCAAATCACAACATACCCTCGCAGTGAGAAACATCCACTCATATGGGATCCTTGATCTACATAATCGGGGAGCCATATGTGATTACTTGGAAAATGATACCAGAATGGAAGCGAAAGTTGAGATTTCGGTACTGATGTGGCGCTTTGAGCACCAAGAAAATCGTTTCACCAAGCCATTGGATATACATAGCAAACGCTTCGAAATGGAGCCTCGGACTACTGAGGGGGAAAAAAACTCCTGTCCTCATATTCAATGTTGCCGAAGAGCTTGAGAGCTTCAGCGAATTTGATATTCTCTGGAGACAAGAAATCGACGTGTACAATGGAAGATGGAGAAAGAGTGAAATGCATTTCGATCCTTGATTACCCCATAAAAGCATTTTTATCCGTCTACCCAGGAACCCAACATTTTCTCTGGGAAAAATATGCCCCTTGTAAATCTGCCAATGGCGGAGCACATTCACCTCACGATTAACATCATCTCTTCCTACCAATTACATCCCAACACACTGATTGAACCCACCAATACCGGCCCTGAACCCCTGTTCCCAGATCCATACGAACTCCCCTCTCTGGCCCGATTCCAACAACCTTTTCTTGACCCAAACCTCCAAACACCCGATCTTGTCTCCTCCTTCCGCAGCCGCACTCCCACCCAGTGCGCCCTCACTCCTCATCCCAAAGAACCTCAATGCATCCGAAAACCCGGCATTCCACCCCTCGCTATAAAGCTGATGCTCAAAGTGTTTGCCTGGTGCCGTCTGATTCCAGTAATCGTCATGACTCTGTCTAGCAGTCTGGCCCAACTCTGCTCTCCTCGCTTCTGCCATTCCAATCCTGTTTCGCACCTCCTGGGCTGGGAGCATGAGATATTGTGGAGGGGTAATATTCCACTTCTTTGACTGCTCGGCAAATCCCCATTCACCACCGTCCATCCAGTCCATCTTATAGGTCCAGAAATAACTGCCTCCAGCTCTCTGTTGCCATTTCTGACTCTGAGTTCGCCCGAATTGTGTTACTAGACCATCTTTCTCTTGAGGTTGAACTCGTCCCCATGTCTGGCCATCAAGGACGCAACTCCATTCTCCGATGATGAGTTGTGCTTCGCCTTTATCACCGAGACTTCCTTCTTTGCCATTCAACTCCTCAAGCTCAGCACCCAGTCTGCCAACAATCTGCTGAGGACTTTGGCTTCGGTCTTCGTCGCTGAATGTATAGTACCTATGTGTGTCAATCAGGATCGGGTTCTTTGGTGCACCACTGAACGAATGTCTGCTAGTCGTCCAGTCCAGAGCAGTCTTCAAGTCCCACGCATCAGAGATATAAAGTGGAAGACTCTCATCCCACCTCGCCACCTCCCTGATAACATCTTCATAGAACTGATACATCCCCTCCGCATTATGCGTAGCTTCATTCACCATCTGCAAACCAAGTACCCCATCCATTCCCCTAGCCTGGCCAGCAATCCACGCCAAGGCCTGCTTCGTCCTCTCCAAATTCTCTCTATTTCCCCAAAGTTCAGCGTTCCCAGTCGCGGACCCATGATCTTCCCCATTAGCTCCACCGTACACAAAATGGAAGTCCAGCAAGATGCCAATTCCCCACCCTCTAGCCTTGGCAACCAATTCTCTCACAGCACCCCACGCGTTCGTATAAACCGCGCCCACACCTTCAAATGGCGTTCCTCGACACCACTCCGGACCCAAAGTGAAATACCCGATGGGTAAACGGATACTCGTGCATCTGGCTTGTTTGACCAACCACTCGAGATCCTGATCACTAATTGCATTTCTCCAATGCGCTTCCCACTTATCTCTCGCTCCATCAATACCAAGCTCATTGACTGCCGCAGTCACAGCTGCGAGCTCGTGATCTCCGGATGATGAGCCAACGAACATCGATCCGGATAGCCATTTCTCGAGCACGAATATCGAACCTAGGTTCGTGCCCCAGTGAAAACGATAGCGGAGAAGATCTAGTGCCGTTGGAGGACCGATTGTTGAGGGTTGATTAGCCTGAGCGATGGGCTTCTGGGATGAGGATGGGGAGTCGGAGTCGGTCAGCTCGTCGAAGGCGGCTTTGGCTTTGTTCAGGAATTTCTTCATTTTAAATTGGGTTGGACTTGAAGAGAAAATGAAAAACAGTACGAAAGAACAGAGACGAGGATGTGAAGATTTGATGTTGATCGTTGAGCCTGGATCCACTGAGATGCTTGCAGCTGATGCAAGGCTCGGGATCAGCCTTGTTGGTGGGGTAGTGGGGTAACTTACATAGATCTTCAAGGTGAACAGGAAGCGACGTCTCTATGCTTATTGAAAATACTAGATCATGAAAGCATCTTGCTTTTGTAGCTTTGAGACACTATAAAGTTCTTACAGAAGATACATTCGATATCAAACTAAGATAACACATGATATTTTTGTCGAAGGTGGACTTTGAAAGCTAGTTTTATATGAACTTGCTACTAGTCTATTTCAATTCTGCTACTAATCCTTTTCAATTTCAATGGATATCCATCGCTATGAATCTTTGCAAAACGCGCTCATAAACCACAATTAAACCTCATTACTCGGGTATGCCACCTTTAAAGTTGGGTTGAACTCTTCCTTGATACTCCTCATGCTCACAAATCTCGTCAACAGATTCTGGCTTCCAGCCTTGTCATTTGTTCCACTCGCTCTGGCACCACCAAATGGCTGCTGGCCAACAACGGCACCTGTGCTCTTGCAGTTAATGTAGAAGTTTCCTGCCGAGTTTCTCAGAGCATCCTCCGCATAACGAACAGCAGCTCTGTCGGAGGCGAAGATGGATCCAGTGAGACCGTATTCCGAGGTGCTGTCGACAAGCTCACAGGCAAATTGGAACGCCTCGACAGGGGATGTGGTATCGTCGTAAACGTGGACTGTCAGAATTGGACCGAAGAGCTCTGTAGAAAGAAGTTGGTGGTTCGGGTTGGTGGTGGCGTAAATTGTAGGATGGATGAAGTAGCCAGTCGAGTCGTCATATTCCCCTCCTACAAGTAACTCGAGCTCCTTGTCATCTTTTGCGGCGTCGATGACTCCGGACAGCTTCTTGAAGGATCCAGCATGGATGACAGGACCAATAAAGTTCTTGTGGTCGGTCGGTACTCCGATTGAAAGCGCAGATGTCTCAGAGACGAGTCGCTCTTTAAATTGAGGCCAGACAGACTTGGGGACGTATACTCTGGATGTTGCACTACACTTTTGTCCTTGATACTCAAAAGCGCCACGCACTGTTTGTACTGCCGCGTTTTCGACGTCTGCCGAGGGGTGGATGAGATGAAAGTTCTTGCCTCCCGTCTCACCAACGATTCTTGGGTAACCTTGGTACCTGCCTTCTGCGACACCATTGGCAATAGATCCGTACAATTTTCTGAAGACGGCGGTACTGCCGGTGTAGTGGAGACAGGCGAGCTTCTTGTGCGCAAGCACAACCTTCGTGACTTCTTCTGGATTTCCAGGGACAAACTGAATAACGTTCTTCGGAAGACCAGCTTCGAGCAGAATGTTGTATAGCAACCAGTTGGAAGCAATCGCTGAATCTGAAGGCTTCCATACCACGACATTGCCCATCAAGGCTGGTGCACCAGGCAGATTGCCAGCAATAGCTGTGAAGTTGAATGGAGTAACTGCGTAGACGAAACCCTCCAATGGCCGGTATTCCACTCTATTCCATACACCTGGAGAGTTGTGGGCCGGTTGTTGTGCATACAGCTCCTCCGCATACTGTACGTTGAATCTCAAGAAGTCAACCAGTTCCGCCGCAGAGTCAATTTCGGCTTGCCATGCATTCTTCCCTTGTCCAAGCATTGTCGCAGCCATTATGTCATATCTGTATTTTCCAGCAATCAAGTCTGCAGCCTTCAAGAAGATGGCAGCTCTGTCCGAGAAGGGCAGAGATTCCCAAGCGGGTTTTGCTGCCAGTGCAGCATCGATAGCCGCAGAGACGTCGGATGGGGAGGCATTTGAGTACGAGGCAACCGTCGAAGAGTGATTGGATGGGTTCTGCTGGGTGGAAATCGTAGAGGTTTTGATCTGCTATAGTCAGATATGCACCTCAGAAGATTTGCATGAAAATCGACCGACCTCTTTTCCTCCAATCACAATTGGTACCTCGAGGGGCGTTTGCTTCTGGAAGCTATCAAGGGCGGCTGTGAGACCCTCGCGCTGAGCTGATCCTTTGGCATAATGGTGCTTTCAATTCCATCAGCATTATAGTACCCAATTGATCGATCAGACTTACGTTTGGCTCGTTTGAGACTTTTGGTATCGAGAAAGTTGCAAGAGTGGACATGTTGAAATTGCGGGGTATCGAAGTGGGATGTTTGCGCTTGACAGCTTGTAAACACGGGTTGAGAGGGAGCAAACTCCTGAGACTTTTAGTAGCCATTGTGAAAAGAAATGCTGCAAACAAATGCGAAAAATGTTGACTGTGAGAACTCTTGCTGAGCGTACCTCAAATGTTTTGATGGTTGATAGAGCTCTCCGGGCAGCTTATCGCTTTAGATATGGAGATCCTTGGCCGGCTATTGACGGCACTGCGAATTGAGGGGCCAAGCTTCATTGTCACCATCCCTGTGATTGCGTCCTAGATCGGAGGCCAGTGCCTGTAGTGAATTAGGAAGCAGGCATTCAAATATGGTTTACAGATATTGAACGCCGTTTTCGAAGTTCTTTTGACACATGGCGGTGGTATTGATACAGAGACGACCGCGCGCCACTTCACCAGGAGTACCGAACCCCACCCTTGCAAGGGTTGAAGGAAGTTGCCATAAGAATCACTTTCTGCGGATAAAGGGCACTTCATCTATAATATCATATCTGCAGCAATTTTGGCCTGTCGCAAAGAAGGTCTACTACTTGAATCGTTCGAGGTAGTGAAATGAAAGAGGACATGGATGGAAGACATTCCAACGTGCCAAGCGTGGACCAAGAAGCCCGTATCTCTTCAGAATAAAGCTCATGGCTCAACATAACCCAGGTTTCTTGATAATATCACAATCAGCAATGATGTTGTGGGGTTTCTTATACTTCATTTGTCGATCGTATTTCATGAAGTCCTTAGATACCGTGGTTGAGCAATATCTCGATTATCTGTCCATTCCAACCAGAGTCCTCGGATGGGACACTAGGATGGTCTATCAGGAGCTATGTAAGATAATATGAAGAATTGGAAGCGTAATATAGCATGCGTGGTGTATTTTGTTTTTAAAGCTAAATAGAAAAAATCAAGCCTGGTTCGTATCTGTCAACTACGTCCGTAACTAGAACTTCGACAAACATCAAGCCAATAAACAGGAGGAAGTGCTTAGAAGCAAATTGATGAATGTGATTTGTACCAGGATCCACTGACTATAATACTTCTAGGCCAATATCTCAGACAAACCGGTGTATGTTCCTGGGACTGGATGCTCAAACTAAACATCGATCAAGGGCGAGAAATTGAGTGGAATGGTATATCGTATGATGTTTTATGAATGTATATGATCGATAAGCCAAATAAAATTCCACCAAAGCCTTTGCAAGGTCAATTGAGTATTTCACTGTCTCATCTGTGAAGCTGACATTCCAAGGATTGTTGTAAATGCTCTGCTGGCTATACTCAGGTTTCTGACCTTGTTTATTAAAGTTGTAACTGACATACAATACATGTAAGTATACTGTCAGACAAGATATCATTCAAGTACAGACATTATGACTGCTCTTATTTAAAGTAACAGAGCATTGAACCCTTCATCCTCCTCTGTGGTGAGCTGTGTCCTTCAACACTTCATCAATCTAGAATTTGGGCGATTTGAGAATGCATTTGCATATACGATAGCTGTAAGACTACTGAGCGGTATTTTTTGACACGTTGTAGATATTGATTACCTTTCCTGGCCGTGATGCGATCGAGATTACAAAATCCAGATGTCAGCATAGGAATTTGGTCGAGCTCGAGACGGGTTAAGCCGCTTAAGTACCTTTAAGCGAGACGCGCTAGCCAGCGCAGTTTGCCCGCTTGAACCCCTACCTACCAGGAAGGGGCGAAGGTTCTTGGACCACGCAAGGGTACAATGTTTGCCGACAGTGAAGACGGAGTCTGTCTGCCATGAGAGTATCGTTAAAAGCGAATTGGAATTGTCAGAATTGGAAGCAGAGAAATGTATTTATTATGTCTTCCGCGGTCCGTAGTTTCGCCGACGAAAAGTTTTGTTGCACGTCGCAAGTCGTCTCGAAATCTCGTGGGACTAGGCTCGAGAGATTTTCTCCAGCTTCGCATAACTTCCGCATCTGGCCACTCCGAACAACACAATAACGTGCCTCCGACAGCCCTCGCGCTACACAACAAGATTAGCCATCCGAAAATCCTATATTGTTCTTTAAAAACTCTTGAGATTGCAGATATCAATTCTTTCCTCGTATCAACATCCTCCGCCTCGTTCCGTGCCATCTTACGCTGACAACGAGTCATGGGTTCCGTCACTCCAACATTCAGTGCTCCTCCGACAAGAGCCTTCTTCAAAGGAGGACTTCTTTTTGATATGTAAGACCACAAATTCGCAAATATCACAGAATGTCTGTAGCTCTTCTGCTCGGAGGACACAGATTACCTCCCGCAGCCCACTCTTGGCCATCCTCAGGAGTTATCAAGATCAACATGCCCTTCTACGTTTTGGCGAGAGAGTATTGACAATCAGTAGGGACGGTACTATAATAGTAAGAACACTCGCCTAGTAGCCTCGACGGGCCACTGATACACAATCTCAACCCAGGATTCCACTGATGCAGTTGTAAAACACTGGCACATGTATGTCTGGATCATCTTGTCCCCTTCCCCTGATATTTCTCGGCTAATAGGCACATTTTAGCATCGGAAAAGAGATAGGCGTCGACCCAGCCGTTATTCTCGAGACATCTCACGGCAGGAGGTCAATCGACACGTTGAAAGTGTTGAGCCCCGAGCGGGCAAATTGGGAATGTATGGTTTCCCATCTCCCCCCTTTTCTTTCTTCTCGCATATCTGCATGCTTATGCAAGCCATCATTGATAACCCTTCTTAAATCGCAATGTGTTTCTACCCCTATTCACAGTTCGCCGAAGCGAGATGGTCTAGATTTCACTCTCAGCTGATTTCGCCCTGCTGGCTTGCCACTTTTGTGCCAATACACAAAGCCACGGTACGGAGACTGACATTACGTAGACATTAAGCATATGGAAGGACTTCTACCGAAGAACTACGGGGAGGATGCCGTCGAGATTCCCGGGGCGCGTGCCCTTCTAGACCAGGTCAGCAAATCCTCTCGCTGCTTTCCCAATGTCTTAGACAGAGTATCTGGCAGACTTCCTACAGAACGAAAGAAAATACATTTCTATCCGCTACTGATTTCCATCATTGATTTGAGCCAAGTCTAATGAGTCCAAAGATCAAAACAGACAACGTCCCCTGGGCAATCGTCACGTCTGGAACCACGCCTCTGGTGAGCGGCTGGTTAGACGTGCTGAAGCTCCCAGTACCTGAAAACCTCGTCGTGGCTGAAGACGTAGAGAACGGCAAGCCCGATCCAGCCTGCTATTTGATGGGCATGGACAAGCTGGGCGCAACAGACCCGAGTCAAGTCCTTGTGCTGGAGGACAGTCCCGCGGGTATCAGAGCGGGTAAGGCGGCGGGCTGCAAGGTCCTCGGCCTCGTCACATCTCATACGGTTGAGCAAGTCGTCGGCGCGGGGCCGGATTGGATCGTCAAAGACTTGACGAGCGTGAAAGTTGTGGGCTTTGGCGAGAATGGGGTTGAGTTGGAATTCCGTGATGCGCTGGTTACCAATTAACCTCGCTCTTTGAGCGAGCAGAGGACAATGACAATATTGAAAGTGCAGATTGACAGTGGCATTGGTCTGGTAGATAAGCAATAGATAGACGCATAGATAGCATGGACTTTATTGACTTGGGATCGCAACATATCAAATCCAGGCACGGGACCGAATCCCGCACCCAACAACCTCTCAACGGCAAGAAAAGTACTAGCCACCAAGCGACCCGCCATCATAAGTAACTCCTTACCTCACTTCTGCTCTCTCATTCGATGTCCTCTGGCTCCCATCTCGGCTCCCTCCTTTCCCGCATGTCCCAGATCTGGGACCGCCCATCAACACCTCGGAAGGCATACCCAGCCTCTGATTGGTTGCGACGACCTCGCCACCAAAATTGCAGCACACCACCTTTCACCAATTAGTGGCAACGCACCAGAAACTAACGCGTTGCAAAAGTGGATTTAAGGAAGCAATACTTTCCACTTTGGATGTCTGAAGGTAAGTATTGGATTTGTTTTGGAAAGGTTTTCGAAGCGAATCCGTGATGCTGCAGTAGTTCTGTGGGGATCCCGTTGGTTGGGACAATGGACGAGGAGAGTAAGTGGACGACAGCACTCGCAAGTGTTTCTCCAACGGGCAGAGAGGCGGCGAATGGACCCTGATTTTCCCGTTGCGAAACTAGGAACAAGAGCGAGGATTGGTTGAAGATTGTTTGAGAGAACTTGGACTCGTATTTATTGATCGGTAAGTATTTGCTTTGGTTGGTTCGAATCGTCGCTTGGGTCTATCTCGACATCAAGTGCAGATCTCTGATTGAGGCGAAGAGAGCTTGGGATCTAGGAACGGATCGAGCATTGAATTTTACAGCAGTGTAGGGGAGCATGCGGCGGTTCAAGACGTCTAATCATGAGGTTGAGGTGGTTGATCTTGGTGATCATGCCTCTGGTTTGTCTTCATACGAGACTTCGTCCGACCGTATGGACGGGAAACTTCAGGAAGTAGACTAGATAGTCATCTTGCGGCCTATCAATCAGAGTGAAATAGAGACATCATCTGGATCTGATTATAGCTACCACAGGCAGCCAAACAAAGTCTCGTCTATGACTTGTGACATCGAAGGATGTATAGTCCGATCAACCCGATAGCCTCGCCTAGGCGTCAAGATATTATTCAGAAGAACACTTGTAGTATGTGGAGGATGTAAAAGTCTTTCGAGATTGTTGGCTCGAAGAGCATTTATTGATCGCCTCTTCATGAATAAACAGCACGGGAAAGGGTTTCACTGGCTCGAGCCTGCCGCTCGTCCTTCCACAGAAAGTAATTGAAGTTTAGGAAACAATGGAGAAAGCAGAAGAGATGAAGCAAATTCAAATAAACAAATTTCTCCACTGGCTAAATTGGACTATGCTTTGACGAGTGTAAATAATCTACGATGCCACTCGGCGTCACTGGCACCCAGTTACCCATTCAAAGCAACAAATGTAAAAATAGATATACATCAAGCCCGGAAGCCAAAGAGCCAAAGGCAAAAATACCCCAAGAACGTTTTACAAATCAGAATAAACATCATTCAGCCGAAATTCTTCCCCTGGACAAATTCGCCCCCCACGCGTTGGCCCAGGAGCATCCCAAGCGAAATCTAGACGCATCCCGCCAGGAACGCCGCAAGGTACGCCAGGTACACGGCACATGAAATTGAGACATGCTCCCCTCCTCTCTACCGCCTTCAAACTCTGCTGCAAGTCACAAAAATGAATAAAGGAGGATGGCGCTGGCCCGCTAGAACACCTGTCAGTGACAAAAAAGCAAGCCCTCGGTGACTCCGTGGAGTGGAAGTCTTCGTTGACCCTAGAGGGAGGACCCGAGATTATTGCTTTTGTGTATTTTTGATGGACTTTGCTTTGAAAGAGAGAGAAGGCAAGAAATCAGAGACATGTGTCGTCGGAGAGATATTACTCGCGCTCAACGTTCGCGCTGGTGCGACGGATGGCTGTTTCTTGTTCTTCTTTGCTTGTTGTGCTGAATTGAACTTGTGGTGGGAATTTCACTCACGACTGAAGTATACAGAGTAGAAGAGAGACAGTGGCACATGACAGATATGGTAGCAATGGATGGATGACTCGCGTAAAGACAGCTTCTCGGTATGAGCTTCCATGGTCGCTGTTACTATGTCTGAAAGCACAAATTTGACATGTCGCCTTCCTTTGTCCTCGCCGAATGTTCTGCTACGATAAGATTGCGTATGCTATTTTCCGAGTCGCGAAGGCAACATTACTCGAGTCAAGCAGGAAGAAGAAGAAGCCGAAAGGAAGGTTCCTGGTAACGGAACCGTTGATACGGATGTAGTGGACGGGTCGGACCTGTTCACTGAAGCTACTGTTGTCCTACTTTGGGTCGTCACGCTGTGTAACTGGGAATCATGCTTCCGCTTCTCAGGACCCTTTCGTTAAGAACATCGTAAGAACTTCGAGTACCATGTCTGAATGCAAAATCGACCGATTCCTTGGTTCGGTATTCAAGCCAAGTTGCCTAGCTCAGCTGGTAGAAGATTGCAAGTGCTGTTGTGGCCCCCATGGGAGGATGCACGAACGCACACCAAAAGCAAGACCTACTTAAAAATCTAGTAGCACAACATACGGCATTCGTTAGGGTTTCCGAAGATATGGTTGTTGGAAATTATGGGCCCATCTATTCACCTGCAAGTTTCCTTGATTAGAATATTTGAATTCGGAAGATGTCTGCAATTGTCCGGCAGGTTAGGCACCATTGAAGGGCAACCTGCAGACCACGGGTGAGCTGCGTCTTGCACGGCATCAAGGGACAATCACGCGATCATCGACTTTGCTTTGAGTAAGAGATAGACAGATCATCATCTTGTTATTGCGCCGAGGACTTGTAAAATACACTTCTCGCCCAGCTCGCTCCATATGACCTCAAAGGCGATCAGCCAAGTCGCAGAGGCTGATCATCGGGTAGAAGCCTTTCCGAAGTACCCGGTCCTGAACCATGAACTCCAGGGCAGTGCGCAATATAAATTGATTAAAGATAAGATACTGTAAAGTGGCATCGAAAATGTTTCGTTTCGTCCCCTAGAAATAGCAATAAAAGTGAAGCAACACGTGATGGTATCAAATAAATTGTTGTTTTGACGAAACCCAACAACAGAACTTTTGCGTTTCAAAACTGAAGATTTCTATTTACAGGCCCACAGGAGAGGGGCTGGACATCCATTTGCAGGCAATTTTGACGAAGGAGCACGGTGGCGCTGGAAAACAATGCGGCTCTTGTCAGGTCAGTGACTCGTCATTATTTGCAGAGAAACCCCCTGTTCGCATTGCTCAACCACCCTGAGCTGATCTTAAATTTGATGCCAGAGCGCTTGACTGGGACCGTGGACAACAAATTTCGGATACGAAAAACAACAAGGAGCGGCTTTGGTACGACTCATGAATGAAGGACTTGGAAGTTGAAAGAAAAGGAACGAAAGAAAGAGCAACTATGCTGAGTTCAATTCATGCTTGATTGACGATTGGAGCTTGATAATCGCACGATTCCGGGAAATAATAATGATGATTGTTGCTTTTGCTTCTTTCAAGGGGAAATGCAGGAAATGCAGGAACAAGCCGAGCGGCCGTGTGCAAAAGCAGGGCATGTCATCCCTTGCTTGTCAGGAACGAACGATCTGCCGAGTGAAGGAAGAGATGAGACGAGAAACCAAGTTTTGGAGATCGCGGTCTGACCGTCTGAGGGCGAAGGGAGGGTACTCGAGTAGGGCAAGGGAACGGAAGGGAGGAAAGGGAGGGGAAGAGAAGGGGCGAAGAGGCTGCCCTGGTTGAAGCTGTTGATGCATGTCCTGAGTCGGACTCTATCTTGTCTTTGCAATTGCCTTACGTTACCCCTTTTTCGAGCATCACTAGCTTCTCTGCCCTGCTGCTCTGCACTGCACGTGGCGGTGGGTCATATCGAACTGTGCCTGAGCCGAGCCTGCCCAGTGCCCAGGTGCTGCGATAAGCAAAACAACCTGGAATGATACGCCGGTACGATACATCGAGCATCAAAATACACCCGAGGAACCACATCGCGCAAATGCACGCACGCATAGGTAGGCAAATGATGAAGTAACTTGACAAGAATCTTGCACAGTTAGTGAACTTTATGGACACATTCCTTCAAGTTTTGAGCAAGTAGTACGCTGTCAGGTATTATCTCGCATTCCAGTCCCAAGAATGAGCGCTTCAGTTGCCCGCCCTCTCGCTCTCCCTCTCCCTCTGTTCATTCTCTCAAAAGCTTGAGTTCCCCAGATGTTGAGATAGCCTCATCGTTTCCAATGCCACGGAATCGAAGGCTGGCTGGCTGTCAACTTGTCAAGGGCCGTCCAAAGCAAGCACTGTTCGCTCACGGCTTGTGCCATCCATGTCCCGAACCTGGTCCCAGAGATCTCATCCATGCTCGTCCAAAACCCTTGTCAGTCACTAAGTTGTGGCAGTGTGGACAGGATACTGGCGAGACTGGACAGCACCACGCCCACCCACCTGCAGCTCAAGGGCACATCGGATTATTCTGACAGCCCAGCAGCCCCCGCAAAGGCACAACAAAAAGCACAAAAGAACCTCACCCTCATCCTCATCCTCAACTTCTTGGCCATCATTGGGTCGATTACGAGAAAGATGCCGACCCGTCCACAGCTGTGATTGGCCATTCGAGCGAGCGATCAGGGCTCCCGAGGTCCATCCCATTCCCATCCGATCGTCCCATCAATCCCTGTTGACACTCCCGAAAGGAGCGCTGCTCTGCAGCATCATAACTGAGGATTTGCACTTCTGTGTCTGGTAGGAGGGAGATCTGCTCTGGGGATCTTTCGGTACGCTATCCCGCGTCAATCATTATTGCGACCCCCAAAACTCGAATTCACACCACGTACGTCAGGTGCTCTTGGGCGAGTGAAGTTGCCGACTCCTCGCGCGCGCGAGAGAAAACCCAGCAGATGGTTCAAGCCCGACTTTTTCGCGCTTCCGCTCCCTGGCCTTAACCGCAGCGCCGGCGCGAGATGAGGAGATTACAATCTGAAGCTGGACAACTCGAGAGAGTTAGTCCTGGACGAAAGATGGAGAATTCCCTATCGACGGGCTTTGCGGAAATATTTCCCGCAGGCATTTACGAGTCAAGCATGAGCAATTCGAGTATCGGAGGGGCCGTCGTAGTCGCAATTGCGGTGCTGTCACAAGTCGGAACATAGGATGTTTGTCTTTGAGCTTATCAAAATGCCCGAAGGGCTAGAGCACAACGGCAGTCAACGTTTTGTCGCAATTGAAGGATGCAAAACGAACTCTTGACACCCCACGGATCCTCTTCTGGACGTCAGAAGTCTCTGCACGTATCCCACTGGCTCTGATAGGCGAAACTGTCACCTCTTATCCCCATACACTGCCAGATTCGGTTCAGGCTGGTCCAGCCTCTTGGCTCTCGCTTCCGGATGTGGTCTATCTTCGCGATCATGCGTCCAGCTGAATATCTAGAGCAGTCTATGACAGGGCTGGTATCTACGAAGTCGAGCGCTGGCTCGCAGGAACAGTGGATGCGGTGATAGTAGTGCAGTGCGGGGACCAGGCTGTCACCGACTACATGGAAACGTGGGAAAACACTTGCTTCCTTGGAGGTCATCATGACTTGATCAATGCACCGTCGCTTGCGGCCCAGTGGCAGCCAGGGGATTTTCTTAACTGCACATCTTATGGGAGCACCACGGCGTTTTCCTCTTTTCTGCAAGGATGGGTGCCGCCTTCTTGATTCTTGACATGTTGACACTGTAATGTTTGGATCTGCCTTTGCGATCATAAATTGACGAATTATTTCCTCGAAAAATACTGTTGACTGTGCTGCGCAAAATCGCGCATACGATTGCATTTTTTTTACCGTTGATTTCTGAGCATTTTCATCGCTAGAGAAGTACATCCTGTGGTTACGATGATCACCCATTGGTTCCCGCGAGTGCGGCGGTACAGTACAGCACACCCGCATCTGCACCTTCAGGGAATGTGGGTAAAAATAGAGTTGAGATGAGGACCTCCGTTCTTCATCGTTGCACAAAGATGATTTCCACCTTCCCGTCATTCTCCAGAAAGTCAAGGGTACATCTCCCTCCCATTTTGTTGATTTTGACAATGGCAGTGCATGCACAACTGCTGTCATAGGTCCTAAATTAAGCATGGAAAAAGATATACCTTGAATCATATCACGATTCGCGAATCGATAGCGACTTTTCGATTCGCTGTCAGATAGCCAGTGACGATGACAATCTATGCGCTTGCTCGCCCGCTGTCTGCCAACAGACGTTTGGGCGGTGATGGGCGATCCGGATGCTTGGTGATGAGTTGTGGTAACAGTAAAAGCGTTACGGCCCTTTGCCTTCTGCAGCAGGATTTCTGATTATTATTTGATCTGGTTTGGCGTTCAGATTCCAGACAGGTCCGAGTTGGACAGCAGGTCTTCCTGATGGCTCTAATTGGTCAGGGATGATTTTAAGAACATCTGCTAGGACCCGATGCGGGAGATGAAGCGAGTAAAGGGTGCTGAAAATGATGAGCTAGACTGGGTTTAGGACGACTTCAGTTCAAACCTTGCCAGGAACAGAGCTGCCCGCTCCAAGCCTCAAGTGCGGGTTGGGGAGCTTAGCTTGGTCTGGCTTAGTGGTAAGTTAGCTCGAAGCTTTAACATGGCGCGATCAAAGAGCGATGAGGGGAGGGCTGCAGGGGTGCAGGGGGTGTTGAAATCCAGGCTGCCCAGTGAGAAGAGAAGAGGGTTGATAGGTAACCAGCCAGCCAGCAAAATCAGGACAGGGTCGGCATAGCAGTGCAGGGTGAAGGGTGGAGTGTGAAGGGTGAAGGGTGAAGGGAGAAGGGTGGGCAGCAGAGGAGTACCTCCGTAAGGTAGGTAGGTAGGAGACCAGCAGGCCAACGTTCTGCACCGCTAAGCAAAAAAGCCTGGGAGATGTCTCACTTCCACTTTCCCCCCGTCTGGTCCCACAGCGGTAATAGCGTCTTGACCAACCACAGCGGGTGAGAATTGTCCGTTCGCAAATTTACAGGGGCAGAAAGGAGACACAGCACCTGGGAAGAGATGCAGTGGGAGGAGTGGGAGTGGGAGGAGGACAAGGACAAGGACCAGGACAAGGCCAGGGTTAAGGCAGGGGCAATGACTTAGTGCTGGCCTGGCCTGGCAAGGTTACCACGCGCTTTTCGGTGTTCACGCTCCCAGACTCCCAGACTCCCAGACTCCCAGACTTCCTCACATCACATCACAGGAGACAGGCCCCAGGCCCCCTCATCCCAAAATCCCGAGCACCAGCAGTCAAGCAAGTGTGAAATGCTGGCCAAGCCAAGCCAAGCTACGCCAGCGGTCTGCATTGCAAAGCGACAAGGCAGCGTCGAGATCTCTCCAGGGCCCTGGTCAGCAGTAGCAATACAAACACTCACTCACTCACGCACACACGCAGCACCCCAATCGATGCACTTACTTATTACTTACTTATCTGCTTCACCTACCTACTTCCTACTTGACCTCCTCTTGTCTACACTGCGCACTTTAATTTTCGACATCCTCAACTCTCGTTGCGTTTCTTGTCGAGCTCCGCCCCCGAACAGACCTTCTCGTGTAGCGGTCATATATAAAATCCCCACTGTCTGCACCTGAAATACGGGGACTTTGTTTCCGCCAGGATCCCTCCCCTCCCTACCTAGGTACCCAAGAGTGTCGACCTTGCTGAGCGCCCTGGCTCCCGCCCGCACAAGCAGCCACACACAGCACAGCACAGTACCGCACCGCACAGCACCGTAGATCCAGTCAGCCGCCGCCCGCCAACTCGAGCTTTCTCTCTTCCCGCCGCCGTACCGTAAGTGCTCGTCCCTTCTTTCGTTCCTTCCTTCAACAAAACTCCGCGCTCTCCTCCCTCGTTCGTTTCTCCCTTTTGCCCTATTCTAACTCTTGCTGTCGGTCAAACAGTCTCTCCCTTCATTCTTTACATCTCCCGGTTCTCCACGAGGCACTGCATTAATCATCGTTGGCTCGTTCCCTCATAATTACGCCTACCACCAACTTCACTCGTTTTCCACCACTTCTGTAATAATACGCGACCAAACTCGACAGGGAATCAACAAAGAACAGAACAGCCCAGCCACGCATAGACTTCAATCTTTTGTCTACTATACGAACGCACTTGTCGGCGGCAGACTCAGTTCCCTCGAATCCTGGACGCCTTACACTCGCTCTTCCCCGCCCAACATACAATATTCTTAAACCTGATTCGCACTAATTAATCAATCGATACGCCTTTGTTCTGGACTGCCTCGTCGAGATCAATTGAGGTCATTTGGCCCCTAACTGTTCAGCGGACTTGCGATCGCATGCTTGGCTGGTGGATTCAACCATAATTGTTCAACTCTGGTTCCGAGCGATGCCAAATATGGAGTTCTTCGAGCCAACGCCCTACCATCACCAGCACCCTCACTACCACCACGAACATATGTCTCATTACAGCGATGCCCACCAGAACTACGCCATGGCACAATCTGCACCGATGATTGCAATGCCGAGCGTCGTGAAGGGAAATGAGACAAAACCACGACTTGGGAAAGATGAAGTGGACATTCTGGAGCGGGAGTTCAAGAAGAATCCCAAGCCGACAACCCAGACGAAGCGTCAATTCGCCGAGGAGATGGGTGTCGATTTGGCACGAATAAACGTAAGTGAAGAGGAGGGGATCGAGTGTAATTTGTTACTAACAATTGCAGAACTGGTTCCAGAATCGACGTGCAAAGAGGAAGCAAGAGAAGAAGCAGGAAGCTTATGAAGCTGGGCAAGCCCAAGAAGCGCTGGGTTACTCGGAGCCATCATCACCGGACTTCTACAATAACGGCAGCGGATACTACAGCGACAACAGCCAAAATGTACCCATTCAGCAACCTTCGGCCCAATTCTCTTTGGTCAATGGTCCTCCACCACCGGTCGCCTCATACAATCCTCAATACAACGACCCTTCAACAGCCAGCATGGAGTCGCTACACCGGACAATGGCTGCTGCTCAGGCTGCTTCGGGACATGACGATTTTCACAATTTCGTCGATCAGCACGATTCTATGCCTACCTTTGGGGGCTCCATTCATAGTTTCTCCAGCACTGACCGTGCTCAATTCCCAACTCCAGAGGAATCGCTCGATCACTTCAATAATACCCAAGCTTATTCGTACCCTTCGAGCTTCTCCAACAGCCTGTATATCAATCCATCACGATCCCAGTCCCTTGCCGAGATTCAGTCGCCGGAGGACGCATCCAACCATACTCCTACTCCGTTCAACAACTTCCAAAATTCAAGGCATGAATCTTCCATTCCTCAGTTGATGACGACCTTCCCCTCGCAGTTACTTCCCTCGCAGTCGAACGACGGAGCGTTCCAGCAAAACGACGAGCAGTTCACCCAGAGTCCGGAATCTATCCATGAGTCAACACTGGCAATCGGATTCAAATACAATATTGCAGAATCCGATGAGTCTTCGGTTTCACCACCTGGGCCATCGATTGCATTCAAGTCCCCACCACCTCCCATGGACATTGCTTCCCGCCGAAAGAAAGTTCAAGTTAAGCCCGCAGCATTGGTTGCCGATACCATGAGAGGGCGGCCTTCCATGGGCCCAAGAACAGTCTCTCATGCCGAGGGCTTCCGCCGTGGAACCGAAAGTCCCGCTTCATCACCCATGCGCCGCATTGTGTCCGCTGGTGGCAACAGAAACGTTCTGAGCGGTCGTATCTACAAATCTGGCATTGAATCCTCTCAGCGTTCCCCTATCAACCTGGGAGGGTTTGCTGATGCGGGGTCTTTTTTGGAGTACAATCAACAAAACATTCGCAACCCTTCGCTCACAGCTGGATCTTCGCTTAACTCGAGCCTGGCTCCCCCTACTCCAATGTCCCCCCGAGAAAGGGAGATGACTTTCCCCAAATTGGAAAGCTCTCGATCAACTGCATCTCCGATTGAAGGGGGTGTCAACTTTGTCTTTAACGCCGGTGTCCCAGGATGTTTCACCACAATGGAAGGGGATCAAAACTTGGCATCACCCCCTGAGACACCGCAGGCACATCTGGCTGCTGCTTCTAACAACTGGGCAAGTGGGCTTGACTTGTCCGACAAGACATGGCAATACGATGTGCCAGACGAACCCCTTTACACCCCTGCCCAAGACACCTTTCCAATGGAGATTCATATGCCACAACCATCTTATCTTGGCTCCATGAGTCAACCAGTCACTCCTGCCTTCGGCCAATTCAACCCTAATTTCATGTTTGGACATGAGTCGCCTCAGTACAAGAATGAGCCGGCTCAGTATACTCTGTCGACCCAGTCTGGGTCTGAGTATTCCTTCCCGGAGTCCAACCAACATTATCTCGGTGTATCACCAACGACAACGAAGCAGAAAACGTTCCAATTCTCGCACACCACTGCCGCTGACTTCTCTGAGAAGTGAAGCGTGCTCCTGCCTACGGCATTTTCATTTATGTTTGCTCTACGGAGCTATATGTTCAGCAGGTTTCCTCACTGCTGTTTGTACAACAATACCTTGTGTAGCATGTCAAGCGTCTGATTTCATTTTCCTTTTTGATCTGGGCGTCTCTCAAATAATGTAATCACGGTGACGCAGTGTCAACTGTCAATGTTCACGAAGCATGGAGGAGGAAAGAAGTAAGGAGATATACCCAAAAGCAACAAGATACGGGCTGGTGGATGAATTGTATGGGTTCTTGATATTTTATCGAGACAGGCGTAATGGCAGCAACCGGATGTGTCGATCAATGACTACTACGTGTTGATGGGTTTTGGGCAACTTTCACATTTTCAACGCTGGAGGGAATGGAAACATTGGGTGTCTTGTATAGCCTCAACAATAGAAGGTCCTGAAATCATCAATGTCTCTACCGAACTACGTGACGTATTCAAGTTTCGGGTGTTCTCGATTTATTCCCTGAACACGATTGACAAGGGAGGGCGTCACTGACAGAACATCCTCCCGTCCAAATCTCGGTCCAAATTGCACCTGACAAGTTTTGATCTTCTGTACGTCACAAAATTCGGAGAATATCCCTTCCAACCACTATTACAAGATATGATCCATAAGGCGAGACAATAGTTGCGCGCGTCCCGTTCCTCCCTCATCGTCCTAGCACGACACTTTTACCTAAACGACAATATTGGAGCCACGGCACAGTAGATCCAATTGCGAACCTTCCTAACGATTATGGCAAGAGTAGAATAACCAGATCAGATCAGATAATTTCATTACGATCCCGTACAATAAATACGTGAGAGCACGGCAGTGACATAACAATCGCGACGTACGAAGGTCGGTAAATTATAATTTCATTTAGGCTCCCTACTAATGCAGGTGTAATGGAATCGGGGTGCGAATCCACGACCCGATGGCGACACTATTGGAACGGGCCCCCTCCCTCTAGGTGCGTGCCGTAAGGTAGGGGTGAATCTCATCCCAACGCCAGCGCCAACACGTCGGGAGATCGGGAGATCTACACCTACCGATGGTAGCTGGCTGGCTGGGTAGGTAGGCTGGGAAGGTAAGGTTATTAAATCAATCTCATCCCGCTGACGAACCGTGTTTCCCCATATTGTGTGGTGTTGTGTGCTGGTTTGCACGTGGTGCGGCTTGGCGAGGCTTTGAGACGGAGGGGCATTCAGAGATCTGGAAATTGAATGTATGGATGTGATTCAGTAGGAATTGCGATTTTGTTATTGCTTGGTGGAGTGATGGATGTTGGATTTCGCTTCAGGCTCGGTTAGGGGGTGAAGATGCTGGAGTTTGGGGAACTTCGTAAACAAAATAGGCGAGGTTGTCATGAGACTCGGCCAGATGCACACAACGAGATTTGGGATTCTCTAATGAATCTTGAGCGTTAAAGGCAATCAAAAAAATTTCAACGGTTGCCTCAAAACATTAAGTCATAAATTTAGCTTCTATAGAACGAAAGACGTTGAAACTTGCTCAACAGAAAGAGGTAAGTGCGATGGTAACTGAGAGTATGAGGAGAGAGCATATAGAATATTTAGCATAGGAAAACAGTACCATGATCGAAAGACTATGTCCTCTGATATATCAGTTCACAGAGCTATCTGACAATGTTGGCGAGCTCTTAAGCCACTAAGGTTCGTTTCTCTCAAACTCTACCTGATAGAGTGACGCTCATCACGGATACAATTCATGCGGTATCAGGCATGTGGATCGAGATCACCGCATATTCTGACTGGATATGAAGCGGCATGTTATAACACGTGGGATACCTCATACCTGAATGACGGGCAACGTGTCGGCTCTGGGTATCGTACCCCCGGTTGTTTGTTCTGCTCGCTCAAATGCAATCGGAGGAGCTATTTTACAGCTCAGCTCCAGTAGCATGGCTCTTATACATATTCCGGCTTATTATATGGCATCCTCTTCTTCCATATCTTACAACAATCTTCTTAAACCAAGCCTGAACCGCTGAAAGGTCTTAAGCTGAGCGAATATCTCTCTAGAAACAAGTGAAGAGAATCTGATGAAGGGTTTTCAAGCTCCAAGGATTTATGAAAGAAATTCTTGACTCGGGCAACGAAGTAATTCTGACTATATAATAGCTTAGCTCATGCTACGCATCTATCACTTACCAATGGAACAAAAAATTTAAAGTATGTTTCAAACACGTCTCGGTACCCTAGCCGTATATCTTAGCTTTCGATGGTGCCTCTATTTCTTGAGTAGATATCGCGTAAGTAATGGAATCATATTGATCCTCGTGTATTGATACGGGATCCTCTGAACTTGTGATGTCTATCAAACAATATTCTCAAGTGATACCGGCATCTGTTTGGCTTGACAATGTAGCCTCAAAATCATGAGCATCCGTCTCGAGTATGTCCACCAGCGATTAATAGGGACTGCCACATATTTTTCTACAGCAAGCTCTGAGCAACATCTCTTGACCTCTCTTCTAGCAGAAAATGCGAACCTGTCGAGGGTGTGACATTGTGAGTCTCGTGTTGCCAGCCTCTAGTCTCTGACTCAAAAATCGCTAAGCTGAGCACTTTTAATTTCTACAGCTGAAAGTTTTCGGAACAAATACAGCTTCCCAGATCTGATATAAAACGCCAGCCTGTGACTTCAATAGACTTGGTTTACCTCAAGTACGAAGTAGTAGTTGTTGGCACATTGACTGGCCAAAGCTCCACGTAAAGATCCGCTTTCCCCAGAGCACGTGAGGAAATCTTGGCAGCTTGACCCGCGCTAACAGATAGGCAATGCAAAATATAATTTTTATCTTCGATAAGGAAACTCCTCACAAAACAGACATCCCACCACAACACAATGGCGGGAATTAACAAACCAGGCAGTACGTTTCGCTATGGCAGTGCACATTTTCAAAGCTAATTGAAACTTCAACAGAGCCGAAGTCGAAAAGACGTCCCGTTCGTCTGCGAGAAAGTATCAAGAAAGCATCAGCAGCGAAGCAGAAGAAAGACCGCAAGGCAGGAAAGAAAAATCCAGAATGGCGATCAAAGCTGAAGAAAGACCCCGGAATTCCGAACTTGTTCCCATACAAAGATAAGATCCTGGCAGAGATTGAGGAAGGGAGACGGAGGAAATCAGAAGATGCAGAGAAGCGCAGAGCTGATGCGAAGGCTACGAAGACGGGAGAGAAGTCTGGCGAGCAGGTTGAGAGAGAGGTCGAGGCGAGGATGGAGGGTGTAGATGAGGAGGATATTATGGATGAGGAGATGGATGAGGATTTCGACGAGGACGCAAATCCCATGGCTGCTTTGCTGGCCAGCGCACGAGCTGCTGCGCAGGAATACGAGGAGGAGCTGGAAAGCGGTGACGAGATGGACGAGGACGATGTATCGGAATCCGACGACGATGATGCAGGCGTCGAGCTTTCAGGCCTGCCTACAAGAAAAGATGGATCGAGAAAAGCATTCGACAAGGTCTTCAAGCAGGTCGTTGAGCAAGCAGATGTCGTTCTTTACGTTCTCGACGCCCGCGACCCAGAAGGCACTCGCTCGAAGGAAGTTGAACGCATGGTTATGGCCGCTGCCAGCGGCGGAAAGCGTCTCATCCTCATCCTCAACAAGATCGATCTCATCCCCGCACCAGTCCTCAAGTCCTGGCTCCTCCACCTCCGCCGATACTTCCCCACCATTCCACTCCGCGCTTCAGGGCCAGCTCCAAACGCACATACCTTCAACCACAAGCAACTAACAGTGCAAAGCACATCCGCAACTCTCTTCAAAGCACTCAAATCCTTCGCCGCAGCCAAACAGCTCAAGCGCGCCATCTCAGTAGGCGTAATCGGCTACCCCAACGTCGGAAAATCCTCCGTCATCAATGCCCTGACTTCTCGTCTGGGAGGAGGCAACGCAGCATGTCCCGTCGGAGCAGAAGCAGGCGTCACCACCTCCCTCCGCGAAGTCAAGATCGACAGCAAACTGAAGCTCCTCGATTCTCCCGGTATCGTATTCCCCAGCGCCGGCGACGGATCCAAAGCATCCAAGAAAGAGGAACAAGCAAGACTCGTCCTCCTGAATGCCGTTCCGCCCAAGCAAATCGAAGACCCCGTCCCAGCCGTCACGTTACTACTGAAGCGTCTATCAGGCTCGGAGGGTATGTTGACAAAGCTCATGGATGTGTATGGTCTGCCACCCCTGATCCGCACAAATGGTGATCCTACAACGGATTTCCTGATCCAGGTTGCCCGCAAGCGAGGACGCTTGGGTAAAGGCGGAGTACCGAACTTGAATAGTGCTGCTACGACGGTCATCACAGATTGGAGAGATGGCCGTATCCAGGGCTGGATGGATGCTCCTGTCTTGGCTGTCGCCCCTGCTGTGACTGATGCTACGGCTGGTGCCCCTGTGATCGGTGACCAGAAGGAGATTGTCACTGAATGGGCTGCGGAATTCAAGCTGGAGGGACTTTGGGGAGATGGCAAGGCGGAGGTTGTGGATGATGCTATGCAGGAGTAGAAGCATCGTTGGATGATTAGTTGCATTTGCCAGATTCAAGAGATACATAGGTGGAGTTATGGCGTCTGGGGCTGGCTAGATAGGAGGCAAAAAGTTGGCTTGTAAGAAGTCCGGATTGCCTGTAATTGAACACTTTTCAGTCACACCAAGAGATACCTAGCCATTCATATCTAATCGTGATTTACGCTATTAGATTGTAGCGGCAAGTGAAATATAGATCCTGTCATATCTGGTCATAATCTAATCTACAGTGTTCATGGTATCGCATCTATGCAACCCTCTCTATTTTCCACCAACCTTGACAAGCTCAAGCTTGACCTTCCTCTTCCCCGTACTCTCCTCTTTAACGTCACTAATCCTCACAACAACCTTCTCAAAAAGCTCGACCTCAACCTCCCTGCTCCCACTAGTCCTCAACACATACTCCTCGGCATCAAACGTGCTCTCCGGCTCCGTATCGGCAAGATCCCTCAAGCGTATCAAGCTCTCAATACCGAACCTAGGAACAAACACCACGAAGCCGTTCGAGAAGACTTTCATGACGAAGCCTTCCTCTTCAACGATACGACCTTTGAGAGCTTGTCCGACATAGTACTCGATGGAAGCACGACCCGCTTGTTGCGCATTACGATGTCGAACATTGATGTTCTTGCACACAGCCTCGAGCTTGCCTTTGCTGCGAACGCTGGCGTCGAGAGGTTCGTACTCGATGGCAGCAGCAAGTTGTCTGTGAGCTACGAGGTCGGCATATCGACGAATGGGCGAGGTGAAATGGGTGTAGATCTCGGATGCGAGACCGTAATGTGTGAACTCGGGGTAAGCTTGTGTGCCGGAGCAGAAATACTCGGCGGACATCATGCAGCGAGTTGCCATAATGCGGACGAGGGTGTTGAAGAAGGGCTCTTTAGGATCGACGCAGGCGTCAAGAGAGTCTGCTAGTTCTTTGGACGAAGAAGTGCGGAGTTCAAGACCGCGCTTGACCTTTAACTGGTTCGCGAGCTCTTCGAAATTTGTCTTTGGAGGTGCGCCGTGACGACGAAGCATAGCGGTTTGTGGGAAGGCCTCGTAGATTTTGGCTGCGACACTGGTATTGGCCAGCAACATGAACTCCTCGACTAGGGACATGGTGTCGAGATGTTTCTTGGTCTTGATATCGATGGGATCTGAGGTCTCAGACTCCGTTTCAACTCTTACTTCTGGAGAAGAGAGACTTAGAGCTCCAGCATCCATTCGCTTCTGCTTGAACTTCTTGGAAAGCATCAGGAGGGTTCGCATGGCGTTCGTCAACTCGTCCTTGTTCGACGCATCATCAATACGGATTTGCGCTTGCTCGTAACTGAAAGCTTCTCGAGATTTGATGACTGATTTTGTGAAGTCTGACTTGACAATTTCCGCATCGGGAGTGATTTCCCAGATGGCTGAAAACGCATATCTCTCAACATATGGCTTCAACGAGCAGAGATCTGTACCAAGAAGCATTGGCAACATGTCTATACGCTTATCGACCAAGTAGACTGTTGTTCCACGGATACTTGCTTCGGCGTCCATTGCGTTGTTCGGCTTGACAAAATGAGACACATCTGCGATGTGGACTCCAACTTCGAAATTACCATTTGGCAACGGCCGGGCATGGAGAGCATCATCGATATCCTGACATCCAATGGGATCGATACTGCAGATTTGTAGGCCACGAAGATCTCGACGGTCTCTCCATCCAGGATCATCTGTGCTGGGCGGTACAATCCAATCATGACCTTCCTTTGGTAAACAGTCCAAGACTGTCTTTGGAAACGGTCGGTATTGCACGTCATATTCCAACAATAGAGCCTCTGTCTCAGCACCCTTGGTCTCCAGCTCACCCAACGATCGAACGAAATGGCCGACTGGATACCTCGAGTCCCTATCCCAGGAATCAATAGTGACCAAAACCCGCTTGCCAAGAATCTCTCCAGCCTGTCGTGTCCGAACTCTGATTTTGGGTATTCTCTTGTCCATAGGAATCAAGAACACAGTCTGCTGTTTCCGACTCTGCTTGATTGACCCGCTGACCGAAGACTCGTCAACATGTCCAACATACTGTCTCCAATTCCTCTTGACCACACCAACGACTCTCGCTGTCGGCTGTGGTTTGCCCTCTGATGTCTTGCTGTGAACCTTCTTGACCTCTTCCTGCAACGCTCTTCGTTCCTTCTCCGTAACAACAGCCTCTCCATCCTCCGCATCAGCATTCTCATTCTTGTTGACAGTGTCCTCCTCAATAATCTTCGTCGAAGGTTCCTTCCACTGATCCTTCGGCAGAACCTCCACAACCACCACGTCTCCCTGCACAGCACGATTGATATTCTCCCTGCCCAGGACCAACAGCGATTTATCGAAAGCCGGGACATGTATCGAACCCTCCAGATAATTGTAAGGCGAGACATTGAAGATTCCCTGATGTAAAGTCCCGTTCTTGACACCAGTCAGCATCTTCGAGACCGAAAAGTACTCTGCGTAGATATTCTCCGTGGCCTTCGCATCTCTCAGTTCTCGACCTTCCTTCACCACACTGATCATATCCAGCAATTGATCCGCATTCTCCAGCCCCTCAACATACATACTCAACGAGCACGCCTCAATTCCATCCCTCTTCGCCTTCTTCAGATTCTCCTTATCATCACTCAGCATAACCACCGCGGGCACTTTCTTCTCGCTGCCTCCCGCATCCTTGACAGCCTGCCTCAAGTGCTCCCCGTACCATTTCACAGCTCTCCTAACAGCCCGATCATTCCTATCATTGATCGACTCGCCCACCTCGCGCACCACGTATGTCTCGAGTCGGAAATCGTTAAAGAATACATAGAAGCGCTTCTCCTCGCTCTTCGTGAGGCCAATGAGCCGGTTGTACAGGGGTAGGGACCGATTGCGCAGTTCCTCGAGAACGGTCTGCAGGATGATGACGTCGTAGAAAGCAGATTTCTGTTCGAAGAGGTCGAGGGCGTTGAGGAGGGCGTTGGTGTCGGGGACGAGGTAATGCCCTTGTTTGTAGGCTTTTGTTCCGGCGGGCTTTTCGGAGAGCACGAATGGAGTTACTGGATTATCTACATTAGCATATAGATTTCAAAGCTTCATTGAGTAGGATTTGGCTTACAATTACCACCGGCATCCCTCGGCGCAGTAGCCAGACAGCTTGTACATAGCTTCGACGAGCAGGGAATGTCTTGTCGGAGGTATAGCTCGCGGACGATTTTCTGGACCTTGCCACTCTTCGTAGATCGCACGTAGACCTTGCTGGATATATTCGAGGCGTACGGGTCTGCCGCTAGGGATCTCTTGAGACTCGTCATTGTGTTGTGGTGGTTGTGTTGTTTGGGGTATGCAAATTATGGCATGGCGGGGCAAAAAGATGCTTGCTCAGAGATGGAGATTTGAAATTTAGACGCGGTTTTTGTGGAGGCGAGACAGGCGCGGATTATGGATCATTTTACTTGATCAGCTCAAAGTTTTTAATTTTACAATATTTTGCTATGGAGATCGATGTTAAACTCATTGGATGATCACAATACTTGTTATTGGGTCTATTTGAAAAGTGATCACTATTCCTTATAGCCCTATAGCCTCATCTTCGTCTAAATCATTCTATCGTGGAATCGAAGCTGTCAGAGGGCAAAAGAGCGATTCTATATTCTGGACTGATAAATTTCAACATTACATAAAAGGTTTTCTCATCTCTGTTTCTATTCGGTGTTTGAAGTCGCGCTAGTCATACAAACTTCCCGTCACATCGTAGTTGTCGGACTCGATTGTTTGAAGTCAACACACGGTAGCCGAGATTTCAGACATGAATATATTCAAAGACTTCATTACGGTACACACCACCAAGATACCTAGGTATATTCGCATCCAACGTCATTCAAACGAACCAAAATAAGTAAGAAGGGTATATAGAGCCGTAAAACAAGACAGAAATTTCCTCCAGCAGGCCTCCTGTGAGCGGCGTATGTTTAAGATCTGTTGTCGAAAGATTAAAAGCAGTTTCGAAAGTAACGACATTTCCTCCAAAATCGAACAAATGGTATTATGTGTGTTTGTCGCCACAATCCGAGTATAAGTTCGTGAACTTGGGCGACCGATAACGTATACCACGACTCAATTCCCTCCTTGGGTGACGACGATGATACCGTCACCGCCTGCGTCCGAGCCTTCTTGGAACATATCTTGAAAGGCATCTGCAGCTATGTTTTGTTAGTAAGACAGGTCCGTGTAACTCCAACCCCCCGCACGACTTTCTCTACGCTACGGTAGCAGAAGACAGAAGGCAGATGAGAGGGGAACACACCCTCTTCGGTAACGAAGTTCAACTCAAACTCTCCAAGCCGCTTCATCTGATGCTTCTTCTTGTATTTCTGGCAGAAAACATAAGGGTAGATATCCCTGAGCCAGACTCGATGGCGGCTCCGCCGGTCGAGCCATTGTGGGGATGATGATTGATGTGTTACTGGTATTCAGTCAGAACGATGCTTGGAAGTCTCCCAGGTACCAACTTACTGAAAGCAGTCCAGACCGGACAACGCCTCAACTCGCCGCTTCTGACAGCTGCGTGCAGTCTGATACCTCCGCACTTGATGTCCTGTAAGACGGTGAGGATATGCTCGAAGCCGTCATCGATGATTTTGCTTCAAATCGTCAGAATGCAGCCCTGACCTATGGAGGGGATTCGGCTCAATAGTAGGAACATACCCCTGAAAGAGTCTCGTCTCGCCAGGAAGACAGACATCTTCGGATGTAACGCTGATGGTAAGTGGACAACGAGATTTCAGGGCACCAAAAGCGCAGTGAAAGAGTACCATTTCTATTGTCGGTATTAGATTCCTAGTCGTAGAAGCAGCTGCCGAGAAGCCCCAAACACCGACTTTAAAAAATAGTTACTTACTTTCCCACGTCTTGAAGAAGAGAGCCATCCAGAGCTTAGGGTTCATTGTGTTGATACTCCAACGGCGGAATTGCAGAGACGATCCCTTACGACGAACGCAAAGCTCGTGAACGCCATAGCATGCTGTGAGGGGATTCATATAAGGATCTAGCCAGCGGCAGAGAAGTCTCGTCATATCTGGTCCATCAGGTTGCAAGTAGAGCATTACCGAAAGGCGATTCTTATCGAATGGTCTGCTGCGTCAACAACGATGTCCAGAATGATTAGGCGAGACTCGACTTACAGCTTGAAGAGGACCCTTGACCCGGGTGTGATACCCAGTTTGATGTTCACCATTGGAGGGCCAAAGCACTTGGATCTATTCAAGTCAGACTCGATTGGCCAATCCAACCCCCATCCCAGACGAGGCTGAGAAGATCATCGTCGTACAGGTGGACCTGGGGCTTGACTTACTCGCGTCTGTGTCTTAGGCCGGTGGTGGAGTGTGGTTGGTCGTCGAATATCTTTTCAGCCCAATGACGGCGCTTCTGCAATGTGAGGTTGAAGTACGTGGTAATAAACACTGATGGAAATGGAGATATACCTCAAGGTCAGCCTCTGTTGGCTGGGTCGGAGCATGGTGGGGGATGGCCGGGGGCGGCGGCGCTAGAATAACAAATGGTATGAGTGATCGATCCATTGCTGATTGCTCAGTTGACCTTCCTCCTCGCTCGCAGCATCGAGATAGCTCGTCAGAAGCAGCGCATACCTGGGATGCCTTGCAAGAGCCGCAATCGCAAATGTCTCATACGTAACAATTCCAGGGTCGTGGGATCGTAGAGAGGGGAGCTGACAAGCCCGTCAGATTCAACATTGTCCAATGAGCGGTGTGGTGCGAGGCTGGCCCATTTCGTGACCGGTAAAGTTCTGACTATTTTACAGGACATTCGCTTCGATTTACCGGTCACGAATTGTGCCCGCCTCGGTGGGAAGGTTACTTGCCGGCTAAGCAATCTTACGAGTTGAACCAGCATGTCGACATACATCACGAATCGGGTAGGTAGTGACATGCCACCCTGATCGCCGAGCCGTTCCACCATCAACGTCCACTGCGTAGTGGGCAAGTTAGTACGTGTAGGGGAAACCTCCCATGTAAATATCGAGAGTAACTCCGATCACAACCTACTTGTGTGCGTGCCGGGAAAGCATCATTGTCTATGTAGGCCACTGAAACCAGGGTGTCAATTAATGCAATAGATGGGCTTTTAGAATTCGACAATTGGGAGACACTTGGATTTTCACTTACTCATACTTTTGATAGTCCTCTCGAAGGATGGAAGAATGATATCCAGATAATAGATAATAATGGGTACCCGACTTCGGTAAATGGGAAAGAGGTCGTAAAGGTCGCGAAGAAGCCAGCCCGACGACTCGATTTCTCGCAGGACAGCCGTAATATGTTCTCGAAACTCCAGATCCAGCACTGCCCGGATTCGCAAGAGCTGGACCACGGCTTTGTCTGCCCTTTGAGCCTCTCTCCAGCAGCCCAAAAGCTCCTCCATGCGTACAGCGCAGACATCAAGGTCAATGCGCCTCTGGAAGAAGCATTGACCGATGCATCATCAAACCTCGAAAAGGAAAAGAGTTGTTGAGAAGGATTCTAGATCCGATAAAACCCCATAGACCTAGGAAGGAAATGCAAGCAGAGGCTCTGCGGTGGGTAGACATTTGAGAATAATATCCGGGGGAGGACGCCAGCCAGACTCTGACGTGTCCGGGCTAGAGACTTCCTCCCTCCCACCGTGTAGAGAAAATTGCATCTGCAATCTGCAAAGCTGCTTCAACTTCCAATGCGAGCCGGTGGTTTCCTGCCCTCATGCAGACAGAACCATGCTTGCCTGCATGTCCCGCGAACCAAACCATTCGCGCGAGAACCGGAGACTCGGTGGAGCCACGAATGCAAAGCATCCGATGCACCTTCGTGGTGCAACCGGCGAATCGTGCAAGGCTATCAACGCGGCTGACCTTGGAGAGAGGATATAATTTGGTAGACCTCCACGCTGAACTGTGGGAGTTGTTCTCAGCGTGCTGACTTGGCCCTCTCCATGTGGAATTGAAGCCACTATCTCATGACAGACTCGATCATGCGATAGTATGAAATATAATAGCCAGAGGGTGAAACGAGTCCACCGCAGGAATTCTGACAGCGTCGCAACTCGTATATCACTCGATATGCGTGGCGTATATCGGGGGCCGAAACTTATTTTCTCTCGAGGCCACCACCTCGGCCAAGCTGGTCTTTGTCCAAGACAATTTTCGTGGTAATAAGCAGATGCACTGGACAATTTTTTTAGTTCCACAGGTAGAACTCTGTAAGCTCTTGTCGTCGAACACATAAGCTCCGCAGAGCGAGGCTGGCCCATTTCGTAACCGGTAAAGTTCTGACTATTTTGCAGGACATTCGCTTCGCTTCACCGGTCACGAATTGTGCCGGCCTCGGAGTCTGTTGGTCAAGCGTGTGAGCGCTGCTTTGAGGTGAGAGTCCGTCGCATCATTGGCATTTGGAAACTGTTGAGCAAGCTCTTCATGACTGACTTAGAGCGTAGTCAGGTTGAAATATTGAGGAAAGGATGGGGTTTGTATTAGATGGAAACACAGGCAACAGTTTTAGCGTGATTGCTCCAAACGCGTCGAACCAGATGAGGCATCCAGGCATCTTCGATATTTTGATGTCTCGGACCTGGCCTGCAGTCGAAGTGCTCCGGTATCATTTATGTGCAGGGCTTCCGGACTTTTGGATCTCACGCGAAACATGGAATCAAGGTCCCATTTCTGGAACAGGAGGCAGATAATGGCACAGTTAGGTAAGGAACTAGAATACAGAGACCCCATTGATACGCGTCGTTGAATTGCATGGACAGATCCATGGTCACTGTCAGCAGTCCAGATCATAAGAAGCGCGTCAATGATCGTCTTGGACCTCGATCACCTCCTGTGACCAGAGATATCCGCCGTAAATCATACCGACGTTTCCATGGCAAAAGAAATGTGCACCTTAATTCCCATTCCAGTGCAAAAGCAACACCCCAGCCCAAATAGAGAGAAAAAACAGACGAGAAAACCCAGAAGCGACGCTCAAACGACAACATGTCCCATGGATTCCCAGTATTGTAATTGTCCGTCAGGGTGCGTGGTGTCGAGAGAACGTAATCAGATGTGAGAAGAGATGTTTGAAAGTCTAGGAAGACTCTTCCTCTTCGGCATCAGCCTGTGCGACGTTCCTATTAGTACCTCTTGCAGTACGCTTGCGAACGCCCACAGGCTTATCAGCACTTACATTGTAGCTTGCCTTTTCATCCTCATAACGCTTCTTGTCTTGAGCAGCCTTTGCCTCGTATGGGGTTCGTTGCTTCTCGTTGAGTGCCTTCCAGCGCTCACCGAGAACCTTGCCAACTTGGCCTGTACCTAGTATTAGCAGGGAGCAGCATGATTTACGACTGGCCACATACCGAAGCTGATTCCAGGGTTCTCATCACGAACGTTCTCGCGTTGCTCGTTGGCGAAGAACATGTATGCAGAGAGACCACGCTTGGGCGCGTTGGGGTCTGGCAACAAGGTCAGTAACAGCTTGATGATGATAAGGTAGAACATGATATGCTTACCCTTCTTCTTCTTCTCGGTTCTGGCCTTAGTGGCTCTCTTGGTGGTCTTCTCCTTAGGCATGGTGGAGGATTGTTGTGAGTCTGCTTAAAGAATTGATGTCAGAGAAATGCGCGACGAGATATTGCGACCGGTGACGTGATGCAGATGGAGAATTATCGACGTGGTGGTTGTTGGTGGAAGTTGTCGAAGAAATTGTATGCGTCTCGCTTTGTTTGGTTGTAGGTAGCTTGGTAAGGCTGAGAACCAAAGGTGAATTGCGAAGGCTGCCGGGCGCAAAGGGGTGAAGTCGATCGCGAAGTTTGTTGCGAAGCTGAAGAACACCAAAAACCGAAGATCTGACTTACTTTGGATTGATTTTGGTTTGGATCGAGATATGACTGTCAAGTGTTGATCTGGAGCGTGATCAGGTGAGTTAGCTGGTGGTTCTGATCAACAAGACAATTGAATCGCGTCGATGAACGCGACGACAACATGAAGATAACGGGCATTGCGACCGAATCAACGAATGAAAAGGTGCAATGGCGCGTCGTTGTGCGTGAAATCGTGCCAATAAAGTGCATCTCAAGTTGACAGTAACCGAGGCGAAGTTGTGATATTTGGCTGGGAGCAGAGAGATATGACTTACAGCGGTATTTGCAGGATCGATTTGGCTGAGGACCTTTGGTGGTGAAGAAATGCGTGGGAAAAGAGAGAGCAGAGGCAGAGGGCAGAGCACAGAGAAGAAGGGCGGGTGGGTGCTGGGTGATGGGGGATGGGGTGGAGGGTGGTTTGGTTTGGCCGCAGCACCCTTCTACCTCGCTTGTGCTGCAGGGCTAGCGGTCGCTCTTCCCCTTCCCCTCTTACCACGCGCAATGAAGACTTCCTATTGGCTGCATCCAAAGGTCTGGAGCAACTCGCTCACATAGTGAGCATAACAAAGCTAGCACCAGCACTTTCCATGGCATCCATCCATGGTTTGGCTTGGGCTGGCTGTCTGGCTGGCTGGCTGGCTGGCGGGCTGGAAGAAGGGAGGAGGCTGGTCATTCCTTGACTTGACGTCTGCCACCCTTCCTGATTACTTTGAGGTTGGGAGAGGAAAGGAGTGGTCACAGCCAAAGAAGGGGAAAGAAGCAAGCAAGCAAAGTCGCACTGTCGCACCCATCTCATCCATTCTTCCTGCTTTGGAAGAGGGAGGCCTGGCCGGGGATACATAGGTATCATTATTCAAGTCTACAATAATTCATTCGGTGCAATTCTATCATGATCATAAGTCCTCAAATCGTTCCAAATCATTCTCTCACTCCTTGACCGCGTCGTCATCTCATTCTATCCGCTTCCTAGATCGCTGATCCTGTGCAGCCAGCTCGCAGGAGGTTGGTGGGTGTGGGTGTGAGGCATGCGCGGAACGAGTTTCTCGCGCCTGAGCTCACTTCGGCATAGGACAGATCCTCATTACCGATCTGTGTCACGCGGAAGCACGTCGAACAGACACAGAAACGCCCAACATCCATCAAAGAGGCCACGCCAGCTCCATTGCACAAGAAGACGAAGCTTGAAAATACACCCTTCAACACGAAATGCAGCAATGGGATTTTGATATCACGTGTCATGCGGGTAGATAGCCGATCTGGGGCCTTGCCTTTTCCGGCCTGGTGGTTTCAGGGGCTTTGTTTCACATCCAGGATCCCGGACCTCCTTGGCTGATGGAGAGGTGACGCGGTGGAGCCTCGAGCTGGACCTGACTGGAAACTTGGGATCGTGGCTGGGATGAAATGGACTTCAGATGAAAATGGTGGTGGTCACAGCTTTGGCTGACTGCCTCAGCTTGCTGTCGCCAAAGGCTGAGTCTTAGGTTCTGCAATGCTTCATTTCTGTTCCTGCTCACAAAGAGTGCTTGTCATGGCCCAGAAGATACCACGATGTAACTCGTTTCGTTTTGATTGCTGTTTCGCCTTGTCGGAGGTCACTTCTGTTATCCAGAACAGACTATTGTCATATATCGATTCTCGAATTACTGGAGTACTCTCCTCCACTCTCTAGGTAGCAAAGCATACGTTCTTTGAGGCTCTGCTGTTCTTCGAAGTCATTCCTTCTGTCACACATATTTCAAAGCTGTTGTTGTACCCTGTTTTCCTTCCAATCTTTTGCTGTCTTACTCTTCGATGTACGAAGGGAAGTGCCCATAACGCGCAACGCAGTGACTGTTGCACTAACGTCGGTGGGTGGAAAAGATGCCCCAGGTGACCCGGAGACATCACTACTCATATGTTGCTTTCAAGCTCTGTTGCATTAAAAGGCAACCTTTGGATCTGAAAATCTACATGACCTTGCAAGTCCTGAACTTAGTTATCACCAGAAAGGTGGCCTTCTTCATCTTGCCCTCACATGGTCGATCATGATAATTTTGCCCTGTTAATTTGGGCGACTGCATGGGACGTAGCTCTCAGAACAAAACGATCAGAATCCGGCAAGCCGAAAGGATTGATATTTCTCAGGCACTTCATCTCCTCCCAGAGGTTATCTGGGCGAAAGATACCCACCAGACAGACCTCCCACGTCTTCGTCTCTATTCTCGGCTAGGGTGCCCGTCAGCAGAAGGCTGAATTTCGTGTTAAGAAGCTTCACAGCCTTACTCCTCTCCCGCTCTGCATATTTAAGGGTTATGTGCTTCGTCGATAACCTGCAAACAGAAGCATCCAGACAGTCTGGAGATCGGTCATCGTCAAGTCTATTTTCTTGAAGGCTTTAAGGGTCTCCTCGCCATGTCTCGACCGGAAGAAGTCGAATGTTGTTTTACGACTATTGTTCGTGGTCCGAACTTTCGCCCCTCCCCCCTGGTCAAACTGGCTCTTGTGCCCTGACTTGCTGCCACGTAATTGGCTAACTTTCATGAACTGTTGACAAATCCTCGATCGACTGTTCCTAGTCACCAATAAGTGATAACGGGAGAGTTATGATGTTTGGAAGTGCCGAGCCCCATAGTGCCTGGCCAGCGGTTTGCTCATTGACGATATGGGCGAGTAGTGTCAGCGATTGTATTGTCTTTCCAAGTTGTATTCATCCGCAAATATACCACCGCCTTATCTTTCACTAGAATCTGCACACCATGCGACCCGTGTAACCTGGTGTTGTTTGAGGATTGTCGAATATGCAAGTCCTCTGACCCAAGGCGTTGATGGATCCTTTACTTTGAGACTTTCGCAGCTCGGTTGCAGTTTCGGGGTGTTGTTAGAGTTTTCACAGGAAGATTACGAATGTGTTCTGATTCGATCAATCTCAAAAAGTGTATGTAACGAAAGTGTTGAATGACATGGATATTTTCTTATCCTCCATTGCCACGGTCTGTAAGATCGGCTCTTCCACGACGACATCTCCGCTGTCAACCTGCTTATTTGCAACCATACTCCGATACCCGTTGAGACCTTGTGCTTTGTGGTGAGGCTGTTTGGGTAGATTCGTGGGTAGCCTGCGCTGGGAGTGATTCGATCGTTGCTCTGAGAGTTGCAAGCAAGCGATAGTACTGCAGAGTATAATAATGATCAAGACCTTCGTCTTTACTTTAGTTAAGTCAGTACTTTGGTAGTCCAAGAATAAGAGCTCATTCTTGTTCTTGTTTTTTGAAGATTTTCACGCCTGCGTTAAGGGTTATTTTGCCTACAGTCGCGGCCCCCATTGGTGCCTCTCGCCTAATTCACAACGACACTTCATTTCACTTGTTTACCTTCTGCCCCCTGATTCTTGCCTACCTCGTTGCGCCCTCTAACTACCAACAACGTCTACTAGCAAAATTTACTCATCAAATTGAAGATCCCTCTCAAGTTATTTCTCACTCGCCCTGTCAATATGGCATGCGCCGGATCCCACCACTCAAGTGGCAGAAGCAGAAGTAGTGCCTTCTGCCTCGCGCGAGGAGCGGCTCTACATCCAGAAGGTCGACGCCGAAATGGAACGCCAGACCGAACATATGGAACTTCAGATGTAACAAATCGAGGTGAGCACAAAGCTGCTCGTCACAACTGGACAACGCTGACCTGACATGCAGCCTAGACTCCCTTTCGGTGCCTTCGTTCCATGAAAACCAGCATCAAGCTCGGAACTTCACTTTCGAAGCCTGGTACCTTCAGTGAGTTATAGCCCTCACACGGAGATCTACCCGGCCCCTATCTACATACTCCAACGGTGCAGCTGTCAGCCCTGACAGTCATTCTCTGAAGGACCCATCGCACCACCAGGATACCGGTTCTGTCCCAGTCACTCCATTTCCCCAAGAACATGTCTCTAAGTATGAACAATTCAGAGTTTGCTACGACTACACAAAATATCTCACCAATGATGATGAATGAACAAACCTCGAACGGGGTCGAATATGCGGCACAATACATGCCTTTCTCGTCATCTTCATTGCTACTATTGATTCAAAGTCTTGGGATAGAAATGCGACATTGATGCATAAACATAGACGTTGGTGAACAAAAGAGCGATTGAAGTAGTAGCAAAAACCTACAAGCTCCTAGATACGAAGGCATAAACGAGCGGAAGTAGCAACGGACCTGGTGAGCGTGCTTACCGATATTGCACTACCTACTTAGAGAAACCACACAGAGTCTCGAACAACCTTCCGTGGCCATCTTCCCCCAGCTCACGCGACTAAGAATCCTACAGCACCCGTCCGCTTTTGGCTCGCTTTACTGATGCATCATGTCTGTCAGCATGGTTTTTTCTGTTTTCCCTCAATACAACATGAGACTGCCACATTAGTCATCGCCATCATTGTCCAGCACAATATCTCTCAGCTTCGAATCTCTCGTCCAGTCAACCCCGCTTCCCGCAATAGTAGCACTCGCAGTTCCCTTCATGATCCTCCACTTCTGACGACTGAGCTTCATCTCGCTTTCCAGCTCATCCAACTGATTGCGCAACTTCGCATCCTCAATATCCTCCTTTCGCTGGACATTTGCCTCGTCAGCTAGAGCAAGCATCCTTGCTGCCAAGTCTGCATTCTTGCGCGCCATGACAGCATTCTCGATTTCGACTTTGGTCAACTGGTCTCTGACTGAACGTTCTTGGGTTGCTAGCTTGGTGAGTGTGATAGATAGCTGGTCACGTTTCTCAACTAGTGGAAGTAGATCTCTGGTCGTGGATTAGCAATTAATCTCGTCTCTGCAGGTAGATTCTACGTACTGTTCGACGATAGTGGCATTGTTACTTCCGTGAACGGTTCTGAGAATAGGATTTGTGATCAAGACATTCTCGATGATATTGCCGCGCAAGAAGTAGAGGGATTTGGCCTTCAACAAATCTTGTGCAGCAGCAGCAATTTCCTCCTCAGAAGCATCCGATGGCTCATCTGTAGATGTTAGAATGCATTGTGAAAGATAGCATAGACTGCACTCACCTTGTGACAATACACCTTGTGCCTTGAGTAGGGCAATTTCGAGTTGCAGTTGTTCAAGTCTGTCGTACACTTCTATTACTCGCTTTTCATCCTCAGTCATGAGTGGCGGGCTCTGTGCATCACTCATCTCAACATCTGCCACGTTCTGAGATTCTTTGTCGGCCATAGTTGAACACTGAAGTTGAACTATTCGTTGTAGTATATTGACATCGTCTGCAAACGCGTTACGAGTCAGGCAAGACGCGTTATGAGTCTACCTAAGTGCCGGGGCTAACGCAGCGCAGCGCAGACTACAGCCACCAAGCAGCACCTGCAGTGATGTGGCTCGTGAATTGTGGCGGCTATCTTAAACAAGGCTTCCGACGGCCTCGCCTCGCTCCATCTCGCATCGCCTTGTGATCTTTCATCTCCTGTCATGCGCCAGCGTCGTCTTCAATTCCTCTGCGACCAATATCTATTCTGCAGCTTGTCATAGCTGCAGAAGAAGCAGCAGGATGGCTCTGCTAATATTACTCGCACATACGGGTGACGTGCTTGAGGTAGATCCAGGGACCTTTGCCTCGTAAGTGGTTACTGACAAGCTCGAGAAACATTGCTGACACTTGAGCAGCCTAGATGCATTCAAGACTTGGGTTTCAAAACAAAGCAAGGTCGCGATACAAGACCAGATCACTCTGACGTCTATGGGAAAGCCAGTGAAATTTCAAGGGCTATCAACTGAGGCAAGAGATGCCACTAATTACATAGTCGAGACAATACTTATTGTTAATAGAAGGAAATCTTCGTATACGATCGCCGAATAGTCCAACCTTCGTCTCCGGGCTCTGCCAAATCTTTACAATCTGAAATCCCTTTACCGCCAAAGCACAATGTCTCGAGGCCGCCCGATACCATCGCGGACCAGAATGATTTACAAGCGTGGAGGGACCTGTTCATGCAACGAAGATCATGGGCCCTGAAATTGGTAGATGATTGTTCGGCAATGTCACAAGAAGCACAGAAGCGCCATGAAGAAATTGAGGTTATAAATAGGGGCGTGGAAGCGGCAGTAATGAATCTGGACAAGCACGTCAAGGCACTCGATCAGAAAAATGCGGATATCCAAACATGGGCTGCCGAGGTGCAAAGAGAACAAGAATTGGCGGGACCAGATTGGAATAATTCTATGTCCCGACTTCGGTCCATACCCGCTACGACTGACATGATCAAATTCATTACTGGACATGATCCTCGAAGGAATCAGAAGAAGCATACGTTGGAGGATTTAGTCGATGCGGACGAGATCAAGACTTCTGGTAAACTGGTGCGAATCGTTGCCTCACGCTTGGCAAAAAACAGTGTAGACTTATCCGGAAGGGTAAATGAAGTCTTCAGCAAGGCAGACGAGATGTATGCGAACGTGGAGCAAGGTGTCCAAAAAGCACTCGTTGGCAGAGCTACGGAACCAGTCCAGCTAATGGAAGATATCGAGGCCATCGCAAAGAAGGTCAGCAACGACTATGAGAACGTCTTAGGGTATTCAAACACGCCCAAAAATGTCTCGCTGGCTTCTAAGTCAGCACTTCTTCACACCAAGAACTTCCTACCAAATCTATCCAAAAGGTGTTTGGAGATGGATGCCATCCTTCGTAGCGCTACAGAAGCACGAAATATGATCGCAGCAGAATCACTAAGTGCAATGCGAGAAATTGCGACTCTGACTTCCATGGTTGCAGAAGCCAATGCAGCTTTTGCTGCCATGGAGTTAGACGAAGAGGCTTACGATGCATGCCACTTGTTGTCTGTTGTAAATTCTCTCCCGGTTTCGTATGCCTCATTTCTGGCTGAAGCGATCAGACGGAAGGAGTGGAGCGATAAAGTTAGATCAGATTCATCAACGCTGGCAAATGAGATGGCATCTTTCCAGGACGAAGAAGCCAAAAGACGCAGGAAATGGCAGAAAGTTACAGGGACCGCCCTTTGGGGTGACAAGACCGAGAGAGACGTCGTTGGTTTGGAGGTCAAATTACTTGGCACCGAAGACCAGTGGCCTGACGTTGGTCGGCAGGAGCTCGAAGAAGTTTTGGAAATCCTACAATCATTGGATGCAAAGTCTAGTGTTGTCGCAGATGTCACCAAAATCATATCGGAACTCAACAGTCCGACTAAGCAACAGAGCAAGCGAGCGAAGGCTTTCAAGGCTGGCAGTATACACGAGGCAGCGCTTGGTCGAAGTACACTCTTGACAAGAGGCGACGACGATCTCATCCGCGTTCTGCAGGAAGAGAAACAAAAAACTGAGAGTAAGCTAAAGACTGCTGAAAGTCGAGTACGAAGACTTGAAGATCTCCTGCATAGGCAGTCACAAATGACTAGAGCTTCAAACGGAAACATCTTCCCTCCTTCTGGCAACCCCAGTCCCGACCTCCAGAATACTGCCAACCCTCTTGCATCTCCGCGGCTTGCGGACGATCTTTCCAGGCGATCCTCGGTTTCTTCTCGCAGATTCTCTGCAAATCAAGGACCCGATGAGAAAGCTTTCCAACAAAAACTTCTTTCCATCGAGGCCGAGCTTATTGCGGAGCGGGAGCGTGCAGCTGGGCTGGAGAGGGAAATTTCTGCTCGAAAAACAAGCGCAGAGAATATGCAATCACAAGTTGATGAGGCAAATTCAACAAAAAAGGATCTCATGGAGAATTTCGATGCTCAGCAACGGGAGTTCATCGAGGAACGCAAATCTCTTGAAAGCGAGATCAAGCGGTTGAAAGCTAAATTAGAGGAACTTGAGGACGAGATGGACCGGTATCTTGGATCCCGCGAGAATGAAAAGATCTCCATCGATGATCGTGTACGAAGCTTGCAAGATGAGCTCGAAAAGGCACGAAAGGAAGCTATCGCCGAGTCACAGAAGGCTCAAGGCCAGGTCGACTTTCTACGAGACGAGGCCAAGATGCAGCGAGAAACCAATGATTCTCTGGAAAAGCAACTGCAAAAGCTTAGGCAAGAGAACCGGGATCTCACTACACGAGCTGAGAAAGCCGAAGCGGAGACTCAATTGCAAATGAAGGCACTGGGCGATGTGCATTCACACCTCTCACCTACTTCTGCAATACCCGAAGAACTCAGCGTCCTGGCAAGTGCACTAGTAACGCTATCCGGCGACCTGGTTGCAGAACTTTACTCCGTCAAGAGCGATGCTGGTATCATGAGGTCGGATCGTGATGCTGCTCAAGTCGCACTTGCGGAGACAAGGCTGAAGATGGAGGGTATCAACGAGAGGCTCTCAGCGGAAGAGACCGAGACAACACAGCTGCGCGATAACTTAGCAGAAGAGCGTGCTAAGTTCACAGCCCTTGAAGCGGAATTGACTGATGAACGCCTCCAACTATCTACGTTGAGGACTAAGATTTCAGACGGCGAAACAGGATCGGAGGCCCTTCGAACTCGTCTTGAAGAGGAAGAACGAAAGGTCACAAGTATGTCTGAGGACCTAGCTGCTCGACAATCACGACTTGGAGGACTTGAGGAAGAGCTGAGATCGGTACAAGATAAACATCATTCTGCTCAAGAGAAGCACGATCATCTCGCGACTAGATTTGAAGCACGAAGCTCTAGAGCCAAGGATCTCACCCAGCGAGTCTACTCTCAAAATGATCGGCTGTGCAGACTTCTCGAGAGATTGAGTTACTCCGTGACTCGCGAAGGGGATTCGATGATTATACAAAGAGTACCAAGACTTGATAGATCAAATGCGAACGACTCCTCAGATCCAGGATCTACAATAAGGCGCAGTATCTCAGGCGCTATAACTAGGAAGGCAATGGCCGATAGTGGAGATCTCGAGATGCTGCAATGGATGAACAGCGATGATCCGGAGGTCGAGAGTGAGAAATACGAGGCCTACATGAATGCCATTGGCAACTTCGACGTGGAAGCGTTCTGTGAAGTGATCACAAAGCGCGTGAAGGATATGGAGTACACCGCCAAGAAATACTCCAAAGATGCTCGGGCATACCGAGACAAGTCTCATGCGGCTCAGAAGGAAGCTCATGAGAAGATCGCCTTCAAGAACTTCAAAGAGGGCGATCTTGCACTGTTCTTACCAACGCGCAACCAAACTACTGGTGCATGGGCGGCGTTCAACATCGGGGCGCCTCATTTCTTCTTGAAGGAACAAGAGTCTCATAAATTGCGCACTCGAGACTGGCTTCTGGCTCGAATCCACAAAATCGAAGACCGCGTGGTTGATCTCTCAAAGTCAATGTCGGGAGCTCACCTGCAGCCTTCTGACCGAAGGTCGTTGACTAGCAACGGCGGCGAGTCCTTTGAAGACGACAATCCATTTGATCTTTCTGATGGCCTGCGTTGGTATCTCATCGAGGCCTCCGAGGAAAAGCCTGGTGCACCATCAACCCCTGGATTGGGCAAAAGCACTGTAGCAAGCACACATGTCGATGCAACAGGTAGCATTCGCCGCAGCAAGAAGTCATCCAGCAGTGGCATGGATGGAATCAACAAGACGCTCAGCAAGAGTCTAGACAGCCGACGCAGCAGTAACAACTCAAAGAAGTCGGTACCTCTATCGACTACACTTGACAGGACGGGCTCTACAGCTGCGGACACAGCATCTCTGAAAGCTCCTGCGACCACACAGACGGCCAACGAGGGCTCAGAAGCACAGATGATTAGGCCGAGCAGCCGACAAGACGGTAATGGAAGCGGAGACAAAGCTCTCAACAACCCCGAGGTGCGAAGCGTTGATAACCTGATGGGCCCATGAACGAACGCTGATGGCGCGTAGAACATTACCAAGTCAACTGCGACATCCACTGGAACAAGCCCGGCGAAGAAGTCTATGATATGGGATTCATTATGGTCTTTAGACTTAAGTCTGGAGAGTGGGAAGAACAAGAAGTAAGGCATGGAAGGTCGAATTTGACATCAGCATTTCGGAGGCGTTTAGAAGCTCTAGGGTGGCGGATGTGGCATTTTTCAAGGCATGGCGAAGGCACGAGCGGTTGTCAGTATTTTGCGTTAAGGCTTCGGGGCACTGCGGATGATACCACTCTGTTTGCTTGAGGAGTTATAATTCAGATCCATACAAATATACATGGACCGGTGCCAATCATTTCTCTCAATTGCAGCACAAGTCCATGGCAAATTACTTTGCACCTCAATTAAGGGCAATGGATAGCAACACATGCATTTGATACGTTCTTAAATTGAGGTGCCTTGACAAGACCAGAATATCTATAAAGCTTCATTGAACACCGGAACGAGCTACTCGGCAACTTTCTTCACATAATGGCATACAGCTCAACCACATTCTAAAGAGCACATTTTCGCTTTCTCTATATCCAAATTACAGTGTCAACAAGAAATGCTTGGTCAAGAAGTAATATCAAGTCACAAGCCACGTCCGCTCTTTCAACCACACTGTCTATCACGCTCAACTTGTCCAAATGTCTCACTGCACATAGGGACTTGCTCGCAAATTTTAGCGCTTGGGAATTATAAACAGCACAGTAGCTCTACCTGTCAATGGAAGAATTAGTTGCAGAATGTTTTGTGAGGATAAGAAGGCGAAGCTGGTAGAGGTAGTCTGGTAAGGATCAAAGTTACGAAGTTATGGCTGTTGAGGGTTGTGGAGCGGGTGTGAAGAGCGAACATCCTCTCTTGGGCTCCTACCTGCATTAGTAGTTGGAAATGATGAGCCTGCCACAGCAGGAAGTCGCTGTCTTGTCAGCAAAGTTAGCACTGTGAATGCATGAGAGTTGTAAGGCTTATATGGGGAGTGTAGATAGATTATAGTGCCTATTTGCTTCTGGGATAAAACAAATGACTCTGTATGTATCTCCTTCCCCGCCTCAAGCAAAAGTACCGCTTTTCAATGTTAACATATCTCAACGTTGCTCTACCGGACTTATTCTCGGTCTGAATGTTGTCATAGCCATGCCTTTTTGGATAAACAGTACCCCATACGTATGCTCGGTAAACCTGCAAGACTCCAAGCAAGAGGTGATACGCCCCTCTAAAAGCACGATAATAGTGACGCCCGGATGATGCAATGATACCAGCCGCTCGACAATGCAGTCCCATCCCAGTGTGCCCCCATGCAAAAGGGGAATAAATACAAACCAACGCCAATGCAATGTTGCGGAAATATATCAAACGCAGAGGACATCACCCTTTGATGGTTGCAGCAGCTGAACCGTTGGTGACAGGTGGCCCAGAAAGACCACTTCCATCTTTGCCTTCGGTTTTCGTAGTAGTAAGTTTCGTGAACATAGCTTCCAGCTTTGACCCTGAAGCAGCTTTTGTTGGATCCGCTGGTTGAGGCCAAAAGCCAGCAGCATATTCCCTGTGATTCGGTCAGCTAAGCCCATTCAACATCACTGCAATTACCTACCAAAAGCTTTGCTTGAGGTTCTTCCCCTCTTCCTCTCGAGCCAAATTCTCGATGAAATTGCCAATGACTATGAGTTCAGCCTTCATCACACTGGCTCGCTCTTTTTGCGAGTTGATGCGATCCTTCGTAGCAGACTGTACGCGCTTTAGACTGTCTCTGATAGGCTTGAATATCATGCGCAGCATAGAATCTTGCTCCTCCACGGATTTAGAATGGCCGTTCTCGGACTTTCGAGGCTTTGAATGCCGATCATGATGACGACTATCATCCGGTGCACTGTGTTTTCTCTTGAGATCAGGTTTTGGGGTACTCGAATCTCCATAGCGGCGTGAATCGATATCTCTGTCTCTGTCCCGACTATGATGAGACTCAGGGACACGATGAGGCTTTCTTGCTAAGGGAGCAGGTGACGCAGAAACAGAACCACGAGTATCGGATCGTCGATGGCCATTGATTCGGTCATGCTTCTTGTTGTTCCGATGGTGATTCTCGACAGCTCGTTTGGCAGCTTGATTGTCGGAATATTTGGCCTTGAGGACGGAGAGAAGATAGTCGGCTCGACGAACAAGGTGGACAGCGCCAGGAGCTTTCGCAACCTTCTCTTCTCCTTTATTGCGTTCCTCTTTCTTGTCGACACGATGCTCTTCCAAGAAGAACTTGTCCTTCAAACCGAGATCTGTGTCATCTCTGATTTGGACCCATGCACCATAACCATGTCTGTGGATACCAACGAGTAGCATCCCATCCTCTCTGGCACCCCACTCGCAAGAGTAGTGAGCTGCCTTGGATGCGTCAGGGACCCGGAAGTTCTTGAAGTCTGAGGTAGCATTGATGATCTCCTTCAACATCATCATTTCACCTGGACGCTCAATCACGGTCTCTGCATTCAGCCTCTTCACTCCAAGGAAATCGAATAGAACAGCTTTCTTGTCTTTCTTCGTCAGTGGCTTGTTGGTTTCGCGTTCCATAGCTTCGATTCTGGCGGCGTCCTCCTTCAGTCTCCTGTCGCTCTCGTCCGTGATGGCTTTTATGGTTGCTCGAAGAAGATCAAGATCTCGACCCACCAGACGCGCATCTTTAATAAGCTCGTCTCTGCGTTCCTCGATAGAGCCATAGCGTAGGAATGCCCGAAATAGGTTTCTTGCCTCCTTTTCGTTCAACTCTCTCTTGGGGTCAGCGCGATTGGCCTGTGCCTCTCTCTTCTCATCGAGTTCATCCTGCTTGGCCTGGTCACGCTCCCTCTTCTTGGCTAGGCGCTGCTCTCTCTCAACCTCCGCAGTGTTCTTCTTGGTGGCTTTGCGAGGCGCATTTTCCTCGACAACACGAGCAAGGTACTCTTCGTGATTGCGCTTTTCTTCATCGGCCTTAATCTCTGCGAGTTGATCTTTTGGAATGATGTCGTCCCATTCTAGATCGATCTTGACATCGGTGTACTCGAAACTCTTCAAGAAGTCCTCGCCACCATCGGCAACCATGCCCTCTGGAACCTCAGTCTTATGTTCCTCGGCATTTTCCAATACCGCATCAATGTCAAGTTCCTCCAATTTCTTTTGGTTCCCAGATTGCTCGAACATCTTCTGTCCTCTGCGCTTGAGAATCCTAGAAATGTCATCAGAGGACTTGGGGTCATCGATCTTGCCAGCTTTAACGGCCTTTTCTCTCAATTCCTTCTTTTCTTTGTCAGTGACGCCTCTCTGGATGGTGATGAACTCGAGCATAAGCTTATTACGAGCTCGCTCTAGAACCTCTTCCTCGACGGTTTCCTTTGAGACCAGCCGGTAGATGCTGACAGGCTTCTTCTGCCCAATACGATGTGCACGAGCCATAGCTTGCAAATCTGCTTGAGGATTCCAATCGGAATCGAAAATGATGACAGTGTCAGCAGTCATCAAATTGATACCAAGACCTCCAGCTCGGGTGGAAAGAAGGAAACAGAAGTCGTTGCTGTTATCGGCGTTGAAGTGGTCGATCGCCATTCGACGAGGACCAGCTGCAATGGTACCATCAAGGCGTTGGAATTGATAGCCCCGGAGTTGCAGGTAGTCACCCAAGATGTCAAGCATCCTCACCATTTGGCTAAAGATCAAAACGCGGTGGTTATCTCGCTTGAGTTTGGTAAGTAGTTGGTCCAGGAGCATCATCTTTCCACTGCTGGCGATCAAACCCTTCAGCTGGTCTTCGCGTCGATCACTTCCCTTCAAGATCCTATCTTCCGCGTTGGGAAACATGTACGGATGATTGCTGGCCTTTTTCAACTCCATCATGATGTTGAGAAGAGATTGTTTCTGGCCTTTACCACCCTCATTGAGGGCAGCATAGTTTCTGGTGAGGATGTTCTTGTAATAATCCAACTGAACATCAGATAACTCGACTCGAATAATTTTCTCAGACTTCGGGGGTAAGTCATTCTCGACCTTCTGTTTCGTGCGGCGGAGAATATATGGCTGGATTTTATTGGTGAGGGCGGCGATCTTTTCTCCAGCAGCTTCTTCAGTCAAGTCCATGTCCTCCTCAATGTCCAACTCGCCTGGCATGAGAAAGTCCATCAGGGCGGACAGCTCTCCAAGGGTATTTTGGACTGGCGTTCCTGTGATCAGCAATCGACTAGGGGCCTTGAAGTCAAGCAGCCTTTGGTAGAGTTGAGATTCTCGGTTCTTCAAACGGTGGGCTTCGTCAACTGCCATAAATTGCCATTTGATTTGAGACAAGATAGTGGCATCGGTAAGAATATACTCGTATGAAGTGAGTAGAACATTGAACTTGGGCTTCTTGACATTGCCATCAGAGAACAACTCATACTCGCGGATTATGCTTCGAGATGACTCCTTGCCATTGTAGATAACATAATTGACGTCTGGAGACCAGTACTCGAAGGTGTCAGCCCATGCGGGAATGGTTGTGAGGGGCACGACAACGAGGAAGGGTCCTTCTTGGTGTCGATCATGCCGGAGCCAGTTCATGAAAGATACTGTTTGAACTGTTTTCCCCAGCCCCATCTCATCTGCAAGAATAACATTCTTATTCTTACACCAGTTGTAAGCCAAGAAGTTGAGGCCAGTAATTTGGAAGTCTCGAAGCTGTCCATTCTTAATGTAGGAGGGTTGCTCTCGGATTGGCACGTGGGGACTGCGAGTATTTGGATTTGTTTCCTCCTTACTGGATACCAGTGATCGGGAGGTCCGGTCTAAAAACTTGTCAATAGCGTCCTGGGCAATGTCACTGACGAGCGACGAGGCTTCCCAAGTGCAGGACTCATAATAGAGACCTTTCCACTTGACGAAGTACTCGGTTTCCTCTTCGCCATCTCGTGTACCGATGACTCGTTCGACTTTGGTGTAATCTGTAAGAGCATCCGAATCGCGCTCACGGTCTAGCATCCACTTCTCTCTTTCCTCTGGTGGTATGTCCGTACCACGTGCTATCCATATATCTTCGAGGACAATCTTTCGATAATAGTTTTCAAGTCGACGAAAGCCCCGCATGCCCGTCAGGGAAGTGGTGGTCTCCCATGTTGCATGGTAGTGAGACTTGCCCTGCCACTTGATGAAGTATTCAAAGTCGTCTCGACCCAGGTCTTCTTTGTTTATGTCCTGACCCTCCTTGAGCCGATGCTTCAGGACCGTATCTATATATGGGGTATTGTCTTCGACTTGGTCTCCAGGCCAGTGATTGGGGGTCATCAGTTCGGACTCGTCCTCCAATTCCGCATCGCTTTCTTGATAAGCCCCAGCAGTGACTTGGGCAGCTCTTCGACTATTCCATCGTTTTTCTTGGTAGACGGGCGCAAGGTTGCCAGACTCTAACTGGCGGCGACGATTCTTCTTCGTAGCTGTTCGAGCTCGCGCACCTCCATATGTATCGGAATCGGAGTCAGATGCTGAAGCGGAGCGAAGCATCGGTGTCTCGCGTTTTGATGCTAGAAAAGTGGTCGTCAATCACTGGCGGCGGCGAGGAGGCAGCAATGAGGTACTCACAAGGCTGAGAACGTTCCTGTTTCCTTCGCTTGGTTCGATGGACGGGCACGACATCAGAGTCGGAGTCATCATCATTTTCATCATCAGATTCGATCTGGAACGAATCAGTACAATTTTCCTCTTGTTGATATGATGAATGGTGGCAGCGGTATACTTACAATGGTCCGTTGTTGGACAGGGCGACCCTAACAGAAGAAATCAGTTCAATTCTCCCAGCCAACAGCCTTCATTGTAACTCACACTTCGCCGCAGACCGTACAGCTCTGGATTGGCCAAAATATGCTCATCTTCTGCAGGTAACTTCCTCTTAGCAGGACGGCGAGACTCGGTGGACGTAGATCGTTCCTCTCGAGCAGTGGTCGTGGGAGCTTCTGGTGGGCTGTCCTCCATGTCGAAATCGGCATCATCGGATTCATCTTGGGGCTCTGCGGCGGAGTCAGAAGCATCTGTGTCTTGAGCTCCAAACTCGGATTGATGGTTCGAGGAGGTCGCCGGTGAAGGTTCGTCAACTACGGGAGGATTGACCACGTCAGAGAGCTCTGACGTGCTATCGTAAGGGGCATCATCGTTCGTGAGAGCAGGACCCTCCATCGGAGTATCGTTTCCATTAGATAGAGACATTGAACGTGTTCCGTCAAGTGGTGTCGTCGCCGGCGGTGGGGCTGAGGACGATGAAGTTAGCATTTGATTCAAAAAAATCCGACTTTTGCTATGACGCCAGAGTCCCAAGCCAGTAGAGGACCCGGAGCACGAGCAGGCGACCCAGAAACCATATCAAACATAGCAACAGTTTCCTTCAATGGTGTCTGAATATCGCCGGCGCATGTCGAGCAGTTTGGTGATGGTTTTGATATAGGGCTGATGATGATTTCCGACTGACTGAGGGATGTTGGGGAATGTGCGAAGACGCACAAAGTTTCGCAAACCGTCGACCGCATCGATAGAAGTCGTAGATTCATCAGGAGTAAGTTCGTATCGTGTTCCGGTTTGCATTCCTCAGAATCTACCATCTGGTACGTGTGCTCATAAGAAGGCAGACGAGCAGTAGCTCGAAGGGCAGCTTTGCTGGCAGCGCGCAATTCAGAAATAGGAAAATACTTACAAGCCAATGAAAGGTGGCCCCCCAAGAGGCAGAGAAGTTATTTGTAGTCGAATAACGAAAGTAATGAGGAAATATGCTAGCAGTTGGGGTTGCTGGTGGTGGAGATCTTGAGATGTGACATTGAATGAGGCTCAGGACTGACGAGTGAAGGGTACGGCACTACGGGCTCTGGGCAATACAGCAGAGCAAGAGCGCAAGTCGAAGCCTCGCTTATGTGGTCGGGGCTGACATCGCCGACCAACCAATGAGACTGAAGCAATATTGGGCTTGTCATTCAACCCAAATACTCTCTCGAGTGATGCTTTTCACAGATTCCTGATCTTGAACTTGCACAGGAATTAGTTGTCGCCAGCTGCACGCCTTTGTGACTGTCCAACAGCACCAGGCTACCCACTCACAGTGCCGCCAAAGAATCAAAGGCCTGGCTTGTCAACAAACAGCAAAATTTCTCATTGAAAAAGAATCCCACAAAGCGAACGCCAAATTCGAGCGCAGAGCGCCAAACCAGCAAGATGTCTGACAAACTCACCCGGTACGGTCAACACCCCAGGGACTACCCGTCTCGCAGATGCGACAGCACTTCGGAAGACCCTTGACTGACGAGAGCATCATTCTAGTATTGCTATCATCAGCACTGACAAGGTATGATTGCCAGCAGCCCTACCCCACCACAACCCCGCCACGAAGGAGGCCGAATGCTAACAAAGTGTCTTCACAACATAGTGCAAGCCCAAGGTACAACCTCATAACACCTCCTAAACACCGAAACACAAACTAAGAGTCGAAACAGAAATGTAGACAAGAATGCAAGAAATCCTGCCCGGTTGTGCGAAGTGGACGTCTCTGTATCGAGGTCACTCCTGAATCGAAGATCGCTTTCATTTCGGAGAGTCTTTGCATTGGATGTGGTATCTGCCCTAAGAAATGTCCCTTTGGTGCCATCAACATCATCAATCTGCCAACAAATCTCGAGTCCCAAATCACCCATCGATACTCTGCCAACAGCTTCAAGCTCCATCGCTTGCCTACCCCTCGCCCGGGACAAGTTTTGGGTCTGGTGGGTTCCAACGGTATTGGAAAGAGTACAGCTCTCAAAATCTTGAGTGGAAAGTTGAAGCCCAACCTGGGCAGATATGATAACCCTCCAGACTGGCAGGATGTTATTAAGCACTTCCGTGGTTCTGAACTGCAGAGTAATTCCCCTTCAGGCGCCTTTGATATTCATGGAAAACTAATAAAGTTCTAGATTACTTCACCAAAATCCTCGAAGATGACTTGAAGGCAATTGTTAAGCCTCAATATGTCGACCGCATCCCCAAAGCTGTCAGAGGTGCGGACAAGACCGTCCGAACATTGATTGAGGCAAATTCGAGTTTGGACAATTTGGACGAGGTGCTTGATATTCTTGAGTTGAACCACATTATGGACCGTGATATCAATCTTCTTTCTGGAGGAGAGCTGCAAAGATTTGCCATTGGAACTGTCTGTGTGCAGCAAGCTGATGTGTAAGCTAACCCCCGTCATTACTGGAGTACAACCCCTAACCATCTGACAGCTACATGTTCGACGAGCCTTCTTCCTACCTTGATGTTAAGCAGCGTCTGAGTGCCGCCAAGGTCATTCGATCCCTCCTTCGACCAGATGACTACGTCATCTGCGTTGAGCACGATCTTTCTGTCCTCGATTATCTATCCGACTTCATTTGCGTTCTTTACGGAAAGCCTGCCGTCTATGGTGTTGTCACTCTTCCAGCCTCTGTCCGTGAGGGTATCAACATCTTCCTTGACGGCAACATTCCCACCGAAAATTTGCGGTTCAGAGAGGAATCTTTGACTTTTCGGATTGCCGAGGCAGCTGATGAATTCATGGCTGATCGATCTCGTGCTTTCACATACCCATCCATGGAGAAGACGCTCGGAGGATTCCACCTGGAAATCAAGGATGGTGACTTCACTGATTCGGAGATTATTGTTATGATGGGCGAAAACGGAACAGGAAAGACTACTTTCTGTAAACTTCTTGCCGGTGCCATTCAGCCAGACGGCAACCAAAAAGTACCAGGTATGAAGGTCAGCATGAAGCCTCAAAAGATCACACCAAAGTTTGAGGGCACTGTTCGACAATTGTTCTTCAAGAAGATCAAGACCGCTTTCCTCCTGCCACAATTCCAGACTGATGTTGTCAAGCCATTGAAGCTTGATGAATTCATTGATCAGGAAGTCAAGACTCTATCCGGTGGAGAACTGCAGCGTGTTGCTATCGTCCTTGCCCTTGGTCTCCCAGCCGACATCTACCTCATCGATGAGCCTTCCGCCTACCTGGACTCCGAGCAGCGTATCATCGCGGCCCGTGTCATTAAGCGATTCATCATGCATTCCAAGAAGACCGCCTTTGTTGTCGAGCACGATTTCATCATGGCCACCTACCTCGCTGACCGGGTCATTGTATTTGACGGTGCACCAGGAATCAATGCTCGTGCCAACACACCTGAGTCATTGCTTACTGGCTGCAACAAGTTCTTGAAGAACCTTGATGTTACCTTCAGACGTGATCCTACCAACTTCAGACCTCGCATCAACAAGCTCAACTCGCAATTGGATCAAGAGCAAAAGTTGAATGGCAACTACGTACGTTCTCGCCCTTCACAAATTATATCAGTTCTTAGCTAACGTACATATTCAGTTCTTCTTGGAGGATGATGCAGCTCCCAAGGAACCGGCAGCTGCTTCGAAATCTAGTTGAACTGGGCAATTCAAATGAACAGATACCACCTTCGAATCATGCATTGCCAGGCGTTAAAGGATCAGCATCAAATGGGAAGGGGCAAACAGGTCTGGTTTTACTAGACGAGGAAAAGGCTTCCTCTGAGGAAGAGGAGCCAGACGGCTAACGATGGCGACGGCAGTTCATTCCCTGTTGTCCTGGTCCTACCGATGGTCTGCTGCCATTTCCTTTGTCCATTGTATCACGCGTGGGCAGTATATCACGGTAGATTGAGGGGGCAACGGCAAAGTGGATAACTGCCGTCAGATGTGTTATGCATCGGCACCAAAAGAACAAATATGGAGGAATGAGAAATGACAATTTCTCGTCGTAAAAGGCTTCAATTTGATGATTCATTGATTGCATGAAATTCTTTGCGCTGAAATTGAATGCTCGGAGAATAACCAAGATTATATGACTAGTTAGGAGAGCAGAATACACACCGAGAAAAGTCCATAACCCGAGTCAAATCCTTGCATTCTCGTCCCTGATCAAATAGCCGTGCTCTCCAACGATCGAATGTTTCAACTAACTCTGCCTGCCAAAGTCATCGTGCTTCGGGAAGTTGTGATGGTGTGGTCGCGATACATACAAGTACAACTGGAGCCAAAAAAAAAATGACTCCCACTACTCAAATTACGCTGTTCACTCTTCTTCGATCTCGCCCTCTTCACTGCCGGAATGAACGGCTGGTTCCTCTTTCGCTGGTATTGGAGCAGGTGGTGTCCTAGTCCTGTGACGCCGTTCACGTGGAGGGATTGGGGATCGCTCACGGGGTGTAATTTCTCTTCTGGTCCTCTATATTTTGTGTCAGATTCACATTTAGGAGTTTCATCAAGGCCTCAGCCGACTCAGAGAGTCTCGTTGTTTTCTGATGCCGTGAACCATAGCAACTTCAACGCTTAGGTATATCAATCGGGAAAATGGGCTCAGCCAATTCATGATACACCATAGTTCGGAATGATGCCATTATGGCTTGTCGAGACAATAGGAAACACGACGAACCTTTGCGACCCTTGTGCTATCAGCACTTTCCACATCACTGTCAGCTCTTCGTCGCCGACTCGCACTCGGTCTTTCGTCACCGTACGGCAACTCATCAATGCTTCCCCTGGGATCTCCTCTCTTGCGATAGAGCTTCTCTCTTTCGCTCTCCCTATCTCTCCGCTCTCGATCATAGTGGCTGGATACTTCCTCTCGGCGGCTGCGGTGAGGCCTGTCAAGATCGCGCTCGAAATCGCGATCACGCTCACGCTCACGCTCACGCTCACGATCGCGATCCCGCTCTCGGTCTCCTCGATCACGGCGGCCTGGAGACAACAAAGTGTCTGCAGCGCTTGCTTTTCGATAATTCTTCTCCCGATCCGCAATGGCTTTGCGTCTATCGGCCTCGTAGGCATCTGGTTCCGGGCTGCGAGTTCTTCTACGGTGTGATCTCTCACCTCTATCTCGATCACGATGCGTAGGTCTATCCACTGATGTCCGATCTCGGCGCTTCAGACGATCCTTCTCTGCATCTTCCTCTTTCTCCTTCATGCGCCTGATGACTTTGTCGAATGCAGAGCGTCGAAGCTCGTCAGTGGGGAGTGCAACATACTCTTCAGATCTCTCAATCCTAGGCCGAATTCTCTCAAAAGTATCGTCAATGCGAATAGGAGGTTCAAGATGCTTGATGAACGATCTGAGAGCATCAACAGCACGACGTTGCTGACGTTCAAGTTGAACATTGTCAGCTTCATTGCGGCGTGATACCTTCTCATGTAGCTATATACTGTTAGAAAATAAGGCATATCGCAGGAGAACAAGGACTTACACGTTCAAAGATCAGTGATAAAGCGTCTCGATCAATGTTAGCAGTTCGTCGATCATTTTGCATTAAGGCAAGGAACTCCTCAAAGGTAGTCTTCGTCTGTATCTCAAACCGCTTGTCCTGATAAATCGTTAGCCTCTGAATTCTATAACAATTGTACGATATACTTACATCGAGTACATCCAGGACATCATTTCGAGTGCTGCGAAGAGCACGCTCCTCCTCTTCAACCATATCCCAGAACAAATCAATTGGCTTAGAACCGGGTTGGCCAAGAATTGCTTGATATCTATCATCATTGGCAATCAAGGGGTGGATTTGACTCCACTTCGAGCCTGCTTTGATCTTGTTGTTGTTCTTGAGTTCATGTAGGAGGCTTAGGAAGCGGTCTCGATTTTGGCGCTCCCTCCTAGACTTCAAGTTCTTCTCCTGCTGGCGGGCATCATTGAATGTCTTTTCAAGAGACTTGATGTGGTTTTCGAACGCAGTCAACATGTCAGACTTGGTGAGTGACTTAAATTTCTGATCACCTTGAAATCGTGGATTAGACTGGATGATACCTTGTGCCTCCGACCATCTTGTATATGGCTCCAAATCGAGTCCTTTAAGGATATCCACAAGCTCATCCATTGCCGCACGTCGTGAAGTCGCTTCTCGTTCGATATTGGCTTTCTTAAGCTCGATAATATAATCTTCAAACAGCTGGCGCCGCTCATCATCGTCTTTTGCAGATCGAAAGATGGTCTCTCCTTCGATAATTGGTCGAGCTGTCTTCCAGCGGGTATAATGTTTGATCTCTGGATGGCTTCTCAGCATGGTAGCAAAATCTTTGCGGAGCTTTTCGATTCTCTCCTTTGCTCGATCCTTTTCCTGAGCACGTACTTCAACTGCATACTTCTCGAATGCAGTCTTGCGATCTTTGGGATCCTTCAAGGCGCGATATTGCGGGTCTTTGATGATAGATCGCATGGTCTGTTCCCATGTCCAATTTGGGTCGACATTTTGCCGGCGCAGTAGCTTCAGGAATGCTGCTTCTGCCTCTTCAAAGGTAGAGTAGTCAGGGTCAGTGTTTGCGGGAACAAAAACTTGCGCGCGGCTTCCATTAACATCATTTCCATATGCAATCTGGCGGGCTTCTCCTAAGGGCTCTCTGTCTCTTGGACTATCGAATTGTGCTGCAGAGAAACCTCCACCAGCAACGAATGTGGGAGCTCTGGTAAACTGTCAGTGTACTCCACAGCGCAGTATTCATAGGCTTCACTCACGGCGCAACAGGGGCAGGTGCAGCAGCTTCTTTGGATAAAGCTTCCTTGTAAACATCTGGCATCTCCCATGAGCTCTGCTTCGTTTCCGTATTATACCAATATTTGCGCCCTCCTTCAGCTGTATACTCCTTCCAGGGCTGGTTTGCAAGAGCGCGCTACAAGAGATGTCAGTATCCGATGCTCATATGGACATTGCAGAGAACTTACCTCCGCAGGGGTCATCAACTCCTCTGGCTTCGTCCATTGCGTAGCTTTCGTGATTGTGTTGTAATAATAAACTCGACCTTCAGCATTCCGGGCTTCTGACCATAGCACTGGCGCAACGGCATGGCCGTTGATACCATTCGTCGCGTTCATGACGTGATGAGTGATGCGATGCTGGTCCGTGAAAGTGACGGAGGTAGTGAGGTTCGAAGGCGTTTGGAAAAGAGGTCTACAAATTTAGGACGACAGGAACAGACTCCAAATTCGCTAGCGTGATTTACGAGCTGAGCTGCGCGGAATTTCGTTGTTCCGACCATTTGTTGACTTCAACGTCAAGCAACTATCAATCGGCGGCAAACTACCTGTACGACTTAAGCTTTCAATTTACTTTAGAGCATGTAGAATCTAAGGGTTCTACTACACCCTCAACAAGGTTGAGAAGATACTTCGCCAGTCGAGATTCCTGGTCTCAATTGCGTATGCCAACTGATTTGCGCTGAGCACCTATTCCCGGCAAGATGATAGAGGAGTACGAGACTGAAGAGGCGCGGCCCCGCGGGAGTCTGGAGTTTGTTGAAAGCTCCATCTTGGATATCATAGTGCCAGCGGCAAGCGAAATGAATATTGAGGAGGCGTTGAGTGGTTCAGTGGAACGGCTGGATGAAGGCAACGACTCTCCGTTGGCATCTATTCCACAGAGGCAGTCTCTGTTCTTTGGTCAGTAGTCTCTCTGACTTGCAAAGCCATAAATCTTACTCATTCATAGATCCTAGATGAAACGGCGAATGTTTACGTCGTCTTGCAAACTCCCTACTTCGACGAGAGAACCTTACGGTCGTATTTGGGAAGACTGGTAATAAACCTCGAAGCACAAGTTGTCAATTCCAGAGTTGATGGCAGCACCAGCCCTCCAGGTCAGGAAGTTATATATAATGGCTCTGTCCAGGATAGCGATGATCCATTGATTATTGTCCAAGGACCAGATGAGACGGACCCAAGTGCTGGAGAGGGCCACATATTGATCGTATGGAAGATGTCTGCTTTCCTAGTTCGACCTCGACTCCGTCTACAAAATCCATCTATTGTTTTCTCGGCAACAGCAAACTTGAAGCCTGCTGAGCAGGTGCACAATTCTACTTTAAGAGAAGAATATCTACCAAGCCAGGTACCGTCTGGCATTAATCTATTAGAGGTACGTTTATCTCGAATAATTGAACATCATACCACTGCTCACACAGGCTAGGCTTTCAGCGATGACCCTGCAATGGGTGGTATTAAACCACGCCTATCTGCTTTGAGGGTGTCGAGAGTTGCTCCAACATCTCAAGTCATTAAAGACATGATGCGCCCGCTCAAGAACATTTCGCGGCAATCGATCAAAGTTGTTCCGGCTATCAATGCCCGAGTGAGGTATTCTAGGCCGAACACTACGCCCAGCAACCCAACCGTAATAGCTTCCGTCGATGTGGATATCACTCCCTTCGCCAACTGCGAAGTGATGCTCAAGACTGTCGACCTCAAAATTATAGGTGGAAATGTGGACGATCTGAATGCTGTCTCGGGCATGACCTTACCTATAAAATCTCTCCCACAAGACGACATCACATTCCTCTACCGTCTCAGTCCAGACGACCTCGATGCTACTAATCGCTCGCAAGTCCGCAGTCTCGAGATATCCATACAAGCAATAGCCAACCTCTCCTCTGTCTGCCAACCCAACATCAAAATGCAGTGGACTACCTCCCTAGACTTCACGCCCCCAGTCAACCCAGGCTTCGGAAACCCCACCCAACCCATACAGCGTCCTCATCGCCCTGCCCAACTCTCCATCGGCTCGACTCTCGAAGCAACAGCTTCCTCACTCGCCATAAGCCGCCCTGACGCCCTCCCATCAATAGACATCACCACCCGCCATCAACGTAATTCCTCTATCCCAGACTTCGGCGTCACAATGACATTCACGGGCCCCAATATCGACAGTCCCATCTACCCAGGCATTCCCTTCACCTGGTCCGTCTTCATAGTGAACCGCTCCGACCGCCCGCGTAAACTCGCACTTCTCGTCATCCCCAAGCGACGACGTACCGAGACTCGGATCACACGTCCCCCATCTACGGGCTACGGCGGCTCACGCAAAGACCCAAAGGTAGCCGACGCTGTCGTGGATGAGAACATCATTTACGCCATGCAAAAGAACTCTGCGGTAGAGGATACGGAAATCGTTTGTCTGAGCACGGATACCAGGGTGGGACCATTAGCTCCTTCGGCTTGCTATGATGTGGAACTGAAATTCATGGCGTTAAAGGTCGGCATTGTGGGGGTTGAGGCTGTGAGAGTCATTGATCTTGGGACGCAAGAGCATGTGGATATCAAGGATCTGCCGAGTATTATTGTATCGCCGTTGAAGGCGGAGATGTAGTACTTGAAAAATTTGCTATCAAATAATTTTGAACTCCATACAATGCTTGCACAGTGAAAAGCAACCTTGTTAAAGCTCGCTTTCTGTTTAATCGCCTTCGTTCAGGCGCTTCATATGGTAGACGATACACCTTACTTTTCGATATGCCCGATATCCGCGATATCCGCGATATCAGCGATGTCCCCGCTGTGCTGCTAATTGTCGTGGAATCTTGCACGTCTCGGGCGATTTCAAAGTCACTATCATCAATATCGACATTACAAGCCCATATGCCACAATTATCGCTTGCACAAGCAAACACTTCCAAAGTATTGTATGTGCAATGATATTCATCCACTAAATACCGCTCTTCTAGCACACTCTGCCCCCTTCACCGTCTTCCAGCACCCAGCTGGAGAAAGCAACTACCACCAGCTACAAGCCACCACCAGATAAAACCGCCAACTCGCGTCTCTCATTCATTTGAATTCGTGTCAAATCTTTCCACATCTCCTCTCATCACCTCCCCTCACATCCCCTTTCCTCCTCCACCCCAGCAACAAATCCCTCTTCCTCGCCCATCCCAAATACAACGGGGCTAACTATAAATTAAGAAAGCAAATTGGGTATCAAAGAAGTACTAATAGTATAAGTAGTATGCAATGCAAAGCCAAGCCAGGCAAGCAAGACTTTTTGCCCAAGGATCCAGCCAGATACGCCCCATCCCCTATATGTCGTCGTCGAAAAGGATAAAAATAAGTATGTGCAAAGATGTGCAACAATAATAAGAAGATAGATAGGCAAAGCCTCAAAAGCGCCGTCCCCATTGTCGAATTTCCCAGAGCCCAATATAAACAAAAGAAAATGCCGTCGTTGTCGATCAGATTATTATCTCGGTACGCCAGATCCAGATCCACCGGCCGTGTTGCCTGTATCCCTAGGTACAAAAGAAATGAATGGTATCATATATGTCGTTGGATGGTAGAGCTTCTTTCGGAGAAACTCATACAGGTCCTTCGTCCCCTTCCAGCACTCTCCTGGCTGCGTCTAATCGTCGTCTGAAGACCCTGCTATCATAGCTCGCGCGCCCTGATTCTTGCAGCCCAAGCACACATTTGCCGAGGCTGGCCACCAGTCTCTCTACCAGAATCTGGTCTTCCCTGGCTAGCATATGAACAGGCGATGGTTGGAGGCGCTCGCCATTGGTGCCGTCTGTCAGTGTCATGGAGTCGCTTAGAAGCGAAGGCTCGATCTCCTTGGAGGCACGGAGGTTTGGTGTGCTTGCTGTGTTCTGCTGGATCTTGGGCTTGTTGACCAAGGGAAAGCTTCGCGTGGTTCCGTTTGAGCCGAAGGACTCAAAAGAGCCAATTGATGGGCGATGAATGTTATTTCCATTCCTCTGCGCCTGGTCATGGCCTGTGGAACTGGGCCTTCTCGGGCGTTCCGGAGAAGTCTGTCGTTCGACTGGCTGGAAAGTTTTCAGATCTGAGCCAAATGTGGAACGTTTGGCCGTGAGTGGTGTGGTAGTATGCGACCGAGGTGGTATTAATGTTGCCACTTGCTGGACTGCAAAAGTGTCGCGTTCCTCATCTTCGTCTCCATTTTCTGATCCATTACCTTCTGCTGCAGTCTCAAAGGTAGCAACTGTAGATACGGAGTCAGTACTCTCAGACCTGAAATGCCCCAAAGAACCTCTCGGAGGTGGATTATTGCTCGGCATTGAAGGTCCTTGCACAGTCTCAACAGAATCTTCGGAGCTGAAGCTGCCGGAACTGCCTCTTCGCTGCATTCTTTGCTGACTGATCGTTCCCATGGCGCTATGTAGAAAGAAATGCTCGTAGTCAAACGCGTCCTCCCGGTCTTCATGCGAAATCGGAGTAGTCAGAGAATCGTGGTATAGGGAAGCATCGCTCTCGTAATCATCAGCTTCTTCACGGTCGACCATTTCCTCCCGATACTCGTCCTCGAACTCGTCCTCAGGCTCGTCTTTCTCTCGCTCTTCAGCAACAACGTTCTCTTCGTCTTCTTCAGGGATTCCAGGCTCGTGGCTGATTGCATCGTCCCCCGCAGCGTAGCTGTGCTCATTGACATCTTCATATACACTGGTAACATCTGATTCTGCATATTGAGGTGTGTCCGTCGTAATAGCATGTACTGTCTCCTCTTGTCTCATCTCCTCATCACCATTGACAGAACCCTTCCAGGGAGGAGAAGCAACCCCTGCATCAGCACTGAGCGGCTCGCCATAGTTCTTCGAGGTGGCGTACCACTGCTCAGCTGCTGTAAATGGACTTGGCGTCCTGAGACTTTGCAAACTTCGTCGTTTCATGGTATCATCCCGAGCCCGATCCCGCAAAACAGATAGCCTGCCTTTCAAGTCAGACATCTGATCTTTTAGGTCTCGCATTTGCATAGAAGATGCTGATCGAGTTAGACCACGATGTTCGCCGTTAGGTGTCAAATATCCGTCTACACTAGATCTGATGCTGGCCCTGTCCGCTTCAAAATCAGGAACATCATCCTCGCCCAATGGCTCCAAGACCGCATGTGGGGGCGAAGTTCTGTTCACTGAGCTTGAGAATCCAGAATGAGACACAGCCCTAGCATCTTCTCGCGGTGTCTCTGGCGCTTTCACAAATGGCGGCGACCTTTTACTCCCATCGTTCCTTACATATCGAGCCGCTGCGCTTGCTGATCGAACCGGGAAAGGGATGGGAAAGGGCGCTACTCGCTGAGGAGACAATGCTGAATTTTCGCTTCCGACTCTCGCATGTCTTGGGCTTCCTGCTGGCGATTCGGTGGGGGTATGCAATTGTCTGATTTTGGAAGGCGGTACACCAAGTGCTGTTACTACCGTCTCATCGTGTGGAGATGGTGTTGATCGTGATAAAGGGCTGCTGCTGTGGATTGAAGACAAGGACCCAGAAGGGGTCGTATATAAGGAGCTTCGCGCGCGAGTGAGGTTACCTTCCATGTTCTAAATTGACGTCAGTTTGTCTCAAAAAATCGGTGTAATAGAAACTCACATTGAGTCTCTTTTTTGCATTTAACAAGATCTGCTCCGCCCTTCTGCTCAAAGCTGCGCTTGAATTTCGATCATCCTCTTGCCCAGCATTGTGGTTCCTGGCAGCTAGTCGCTGAGTTTCTGAGGCAATCACTTGCTCACTATATGAGTCCGCAACACTTTCTTCGTCATCTCCCTGAAATACGCTATCGTCTACACTGACACCGTCATCAAAATCTTTGAAAAGCTCCGCCGCTTGGCCCTCCGATGTAACTGTGCTCGTTGACTCGATAGAGATCTTCCTCTGGTGCGTCCCAGTCTTCGCCCGCTTCATCACTGCCGCATATCCCATCGTTGGGCTCGACCCTAAAGGCGTATTATTTCCTGACGCTTGTGCTTGTGCTTGTTGCTGTTGCTTGAGCAGTCTGCGCTCCGCTGGACCTGGCAACTTACTCCGCCCCACTGTACTTTCTGCCTCTGTGACCTCTCCAATGTCACTCAGCATCGTGCCATTGCCATATATTATGGGAGTCGTTGGGGTCATGAGACCCATGTGGGCATGCGGAGGGCCAATTGAGAAATGCATGTCGGTTTGTCTAGTATCGTCCCAATCCCCGCCCGCAGACTCCGATCGATATTTGCCTCGAGGAGGTGAGGGGGTTGAATCGTATTCGCCGTAAGGAAGAATCATGTCAGGATTCGTGAGGGTTGGCGAGGCCGGGAGGGGAATTGCTGAGTATGCCATGGTCGTTGTCGTGCTGCTTCCCGTTTGTAAATGCATCTTCCCGTGAGCACTGGGTAGAGAGTGGCCCTCAAATATGGCAGTGACAGAGAGCAGGCGGTTGTGCAACTGGTGGATGCAACTGACCGTACGCCGTCGTCACTAGGCCAAAACGTGTGGTGGTGGTGTTGAGGCCCAGAATAGTTCGGCAGATGTGGTGGCCGAGGAGCTTGGATGAATATTGATTTCGAGCTCTCAATCGCGTCGCTTGTGGAGAGAGAGGATGTCAATATTTGCGATTGAAGACGACGACGACGTCGACGTCCAGATTAAGGAGATTCTGGACAAAAGGAGTTATGCGCGCGATCGTTGGAAAACATGGTCACCCTCGCGTTGCCAGCAAGAGTCTACATTAGTTGGGAAAAGTCAAATTTGACTGCAGGGCTGCCAGCACTTGCAGGTTTGGCTTGATCTGAGATGTCCCTGGCAGTGGAAGGACGGGCAAGACAGGGACACCAACGGGGGGCGGTAAGACGCTAGCCTCCTGTGCCTAAGTACCTGGACCGAGCACAACAGGTGGGCTGCAGGTGGATTTAGGGTTCCCTTACAGAAGCCTCAGAGGACTCCGCACCTCTCACAGCGCTTCCGAGGCCTAAAACTTTCAGGCTGGACCTCCACCGAACCTCCCCAACGGCGGTGGACTAGGATCACCGGGACCCGACAGGGGGCCTATCACATCGCTTACCAGCCAAATCTCACGACCCATGCCCGGAATGGTCACTCCCCTAAGTCCCCTTCACGGCTTCCAGAAGAATGCTTCGCTATCACTGGTCAGCCGGATAAGCCGCTACCCCTGAGATGCTCATGGTTCCTACCAATGCCATCCTCAAGCAGCCAGTTCGATAAAGGCATATCATATCGATAGGAGGCATGAACTTGGTGAAGGCTATCTGGCTGATAACAGTCTTTATTCCGGCAGGTGAGTTGACGAGTGAGCGACTCGGGGTCATGCAATTCCCCCCCGTCTGGCCAGGGATTCGGAAGATTAAAAGTCCTGTGCTCTCTGCCCTGAACCCGGATGTCATGGATCTCCAGGACCACAGAGTTGTCAATGCCATCAAGTGGAAAATTAGCGATGGGGACCCGGACTGGGGCGTGATCTGCACGTCTGATGAGATGTCTCTTTCTTTTGTGAGGTGCGTATTTTCGTCATTCAAGATTCACACAATCTCGTTGTTACATCTGTCACTTCCACATGTGTTACACATCGGCGCCTCCACGATTCCTCACACGATTATAGGCCTGTCAAGCTCAGACGGTGTCGTACAATATGACAGCTCCCCTTTCACAAAATCACCACGATAACAAACATACAAATGAAACAAACTTATCAATTGACCAATGAAATTGAACTTATCCACAATCCACGAGAACATCGTCGGCTTCACTCCCCAAATACGTTCTAGGCTTCAGTGCCATCAGTGGAGCCGTGGTGGTACGGTCCGCAGAAAAGCTGGTTAAGCTCAGGATGTTCCACATGTCTCCGAGACATTCATCAGACGAGACTTTCGGCAAAGGTCAAAGTCGCGATGAGGATCGATCGGCTGTTGTGTTTTTTTTCCAAAACTCACAAATCTTTTCTTGCCCGACAGAAATCCATTGATACTGGTGGTGATTGGCCGATTGCCTATCATGTATTGCTTCAATTCCTCAAAGAAGTCCGCCAAGGTTGTCTTTTTCTGGAACGCAAGTTTTGGTGATGCCTCTGAATACAACATTCCCATCCTGGAGGTCATAAAAAGTCTCGAATGTTGATCAGTCCGAAGCTGAAATGCCAGTCACTACCTAAATACACGACTCCGTGAATATGTTATAGTCAGAAGCATCCTTTAAAGGATTTATCAGTAGAAGGAGCTCTTTGCAAATCTAATAGTAGTGATCACTGTATTAGATCTACTGTTAGAATCTTTGCTCCCCAGACATAACAAACAATACTTCTTGAATTCGCTTACAGGGAACTCCGAACTCCGGGTATTTTCCGGCGTTTCCTGGCTTTACAGTTCACTTACAGGAAAAGCACATCTCCAACTAACTTGTTCATTACAGTAAACACCTGGAATTGGGTTTTCAAGGGAGGTTCGGGAACCCTGCCGGTTATCATTGCCGAATAGACTACCCGACCCGAAATCCCGTGGAATTTCGCAGTCTCCCACGAATGCAGTTTCGCTGCTCACACGGTTTCCGCATTCGACTCGCCGATGCGCCAACGCCGGACTATCAGAATCTTTTCCTGACTCACGTTCCGGCATTTATTCAGGCACCACTCATTGATCTCGTAAGTAACAAGTAGGAGTTAAACTCCGTGGGACGGGGAAGACGGATTTGCATAATATATATTGCGAAGAGAAGACAACATTTCGTGGCTTTAGCTCCAACTGCTTTCTACTTAGACCTTCCAGTTCAACTCATTCTGTCCTTCCATCGATTTTTCCTTAGCACTATTATAGCGATTTTAAAGCAGTAGCGCTCCCATTTCACGAGTCCAATCCAATCAACATTCTAAACAGCCCAACTCCCAACTCCCAGTCTCAATATCGAAGTATTCTCTCGAAACGCTACTTACTACGTCATAATGGCGAACGATCAATTCGTCCTCTCGCCTGCGACTGTCGACGATGTAACAGGAATGGCAGACGTCTACCTCACAGCTTTCGGGTCAGATGCATTCTCATCATTCGCCTTCCCACGAGACAAGATCAGCGATCAGGAGATGAGAAAGTGGTTAACAGAGCGCTTCACAAAAACGATTACCGAGAAGAAAGAGGTCAGGACTTTTGTTCACCCCTTCTTTAATTATCTTTCTCGTGCATCATCTCAATCGCTAGAATGCATGTCAAGTGTTTACGAGACACTGTCACGCAACAGTACTGTACAAGCACTTGGTCTTCATTTCTTAAATTGTGACTTCTGAACGTTATGATAGTCATGTACAGCATAGGCAAACAATGTTAACGCTTCCACAGATGCACACCTTCAAAATCCTCGACACCTCCGCAAACAAGATCTGTGCATTTCTCCGCTGGAGTTTCCCCCACACTCTGACAGACGAAGAGAAAGCCGCGCGCGAAAAGGAGCAAAAAGAGCGAGAGCAGGAGAAGGAGAAGACTGGTATAGATCCAATGTGGCCGCTAGGTGCGAACCTGGCAGCATGTGATGCATTTTTCAGTACTCTGGATAAAAAGAAAAATCTGTATGTAGATGATGCGGAGATGTACGGTAAGTTCCCTTTCTCTGACCTCAAGATTCACAAGGATGGGTTTATAAATGGACAAGACTGACATGCCCCAAGTCGCCCACCTCCTCGCCACAGACCCATCTTACCAGCGCAAAGGCTTAGCTTCGAGGCTACTCAGTCACGTTCTGGCCATCGCAGACCAAGAGAAGCGGAAAAGCTACATTGAAGCTACGAAAGCTGGATACCCTGTTTACTACAAACTCGGTTTCAGAGAGGTTGATGTGCTAGAGATTGATATGAAGCCTTGTGGGGGCGATTTTGTTGCCTTCAATACGCTGATGATTAGAGAGCCGCAGCCTGTTTCTTAGACGATATGGAAATAGAAGGGATAATAAACAGATCTAGGATTAGGTGGGAAGTCTGGAGCCAGTCACGAAGGGACATGAACCAAAGAAAATAGACTTAATGCAGAAAACCACTGTTTACTTTTATTTGGCGGAGAGTACCCCTTGACCTAACGCCACGACTTGCCAGTCGAGTCGAAATGCAAATGCTCCCGTATCCATTCTGATACGTAACCCATGTACCGATGCAATCCCAAATCCGAAGTCCGTATCTCATAATCCTTACTCCCATGCCCGTACCATAATCATGCCTAAACACCAAGCTATGCACAACCAACGCAAACCATGCCCAAGTACCAAAATCAATGACAAATTCTCTCATGAGGTGGTCTCCACGGAACACCCAGAATATCAAAGATCTTACGCTCATCACTACCCTCAACCAATGTTCCCTCATTCAACTTCACGCGGCCCGAAGCACGCATAACGTCCTTATACAAGCCCTTCTGATTCAACCGCATATTCATCTTACTAGCCAGCAAGCGGATACTGCGATTGAAGATATCGTCACCCGTGAAATAGAGCAAAGCAGCACCAAACTCCGTCTCTGGAACGACAAGGAAGTCAATGCGTCGCCAAATGGGATTGCCAGGGAGGACGCTAGCTCCATGCCATTTGGAGCCGGTGGATGCTGGGACCGCCAGGGCAGCAACGAGGAAGCCGTCGCGTGTCAGGCGAGCGACGAGGGTCTCGAGGAATTCGAGCAGATCCCAACTGGATCTGGTGCCGCGCTTCGTGATGATGAAATCGATGTCTCCTGATGTGTCGGCTCCGCGTCTGTAGCTGCCTCCGATAATTGCTTCGACGTTAGAGTTGATCTCCGCTGCGGTCTTCTTGACGATATTTCCAAGGGCAGTGACTTCAGCTCGGGGAATGCGAGTGTTGAAATCATCGTAGTGCTCAATGCCAATGCGTTGATTCTTGTGCAGGTTGGGGAGAGCGAGAACATCTTCCAGCGACTTGTGTCCTGCTTGAATCCACTTATGTGCTTGGCTGAGTCCGACACCATAGATCTTGAGGAACATTGTTATGAGCTTGTCAGTGGGATCAGCGAGGGCGTTATCGAGTCTTCGCAGGTGTCCAGTGGTGCAGATCTCCTCTATCTTCTTTGCAAGTCTCTCACCAATGCGTGGTAGACGTATTGCATCTTCGTAGCAGTCCACCTTGACCTTCAGCTTTTTCAGAATTCCAACAGCCTGCTGGTATGCTCGTGTTCTCCATTGATCGCCTACTCGCTTGTAGTGTTCGCCCATCTGCTCCAGGATGTCGATGGTGTGCCGGTTTGGATTGTCCAGGTGTGTCTTCCCAGTGCCTCCATACATACAAGCGAAGGAGCCAAGTTCGTGCTCGGCATACTTCTTAAACTTCTTCTTATTTGTTTGCTTCTTTCTCCACTCTCGTTCATCTTCTGAGCCACAAGAATCCTCGGGATCGTCGTTGGGTTCATCGCGGGATGATGGGCGATCGCTATCTTCATCGTCGTCTCCGAATTCATCATCGTCATCAATGGGCAGATCCTTGGTCTTACGAACCAAATCTATATATTCGTCAAGAATGTCGCCTCGCTTTCCCATGTTGGGATCGGTAGGTGTTACTAGTCTTGAAGTCTCTGGGAGCTCAGTCTCTCGATGGTAGTCTTGCAAGAGGGAGATCCGCGAGGATGTATCAACGGCACCAATGGGTAAGCCTTGCGTCGAGGGTTGACTTTGCGATGGAGTGCTATCAGGGACCTCCTTGCCCTTTCTGGGCTTTACTTCCTTCAACTGAAGAGACTGCTCCGAGCTTTGCGAGCTTGAAGGCGATTGTGATGTTGAGTGGCTTGCTCCAACTAGGTGGCTTCCTTTGACCGCGTATTGTCTCTGCTCTGGATCAAGAAGAAGCTTGAATTGGGCGCAGTCGGTGATGTATTTCTCAGTGACCAATACGACACCTCTTGGTAGCTCGTCAAACTTAGTCTTTCGAGTGAACCAGTCCATGACTTGTTGGTATTTATACTTCTTATCGACGACGACATGAGTGATATTTGCTGTCCACTGGTTTACGATCAGCACAAATGTCCCTAGATCAAATCACCCGGATGTATAGAATATGTTTATCAAGAATGACAAATGTGGACGAAGGCCCTAAATCGGCACTCCTGTTGGCAACCACCATGAGTGACCACTGGAGTCATGAACTTGAGCGCCGTATAACTTACATTCTTACTCCATAAACCTCCGTACTCTCTGGCTTTGTCGATTCGCATCTTCCGACCTTGATCAATATCATCATCCGGGATCCAATACATAGTCTTGCCAGCGAAGACACGATCAGCTTCGGGAACCATCTTGATAACGTCCTTCTTTGCAGTTGTCTTCGTGGGTTTCTTCTTCGCAGCAGCCTTAGCAAGGCTCTCTCCAGGTCTCTTTCCAAGCATAGCTGCGATACCTTTGCTGTTGTTCATAACAACAGAGCCGATGTTGGGAGTCGAAGTACTTCGCTCGTGAACAGGTTTCGAAATCGAATTATCACTGGGTTGCAGACTTCCTGACGGCGAGATTGTTATATCTTGCGACGAGATGTCATTTCGAAGTAGCGAGGACTTTCGTCGAAGAGGCGCTGGGGGTGTCTCCTTCACTACGCGATCACTCGTGACCGGCGCCGATGTCGTCCGGTGGATTGCAGGCACCTTAACTAAGCTTATCGCCGGCTGACTCCGTCTTTGAGAGGAGCGCGAGGCTGGAGATGCTGTGAACGAAGCTCCTATCCCAGTTTTGCTTTGTTTCCAAAGTTCTCGGGCGTCATTTGTATCTATTTCATCGTCGGAGCTGTCGTTCAGCGCGTAGAGCTGACGGAAATACTCTTCTTTCTCCTATGTACAACAAGTGAGCAAATATGAGGAGACGCGGGTGGCCATCAGATTCACCAACCATTTTGACTTCTTGCCTTTAGTAGTGGACATGAAAATGTCCCATTGAAGTGACGAGATGAGTTGCGACAAAGAAAGATGGTCGATGGATGACGTTGATTGGGTCGTTGTGAAGGCAACCGCTCAAGCGAGAGTCACGAGGCGCGCTATTTCGAGAGCTCAACCATTCCTGCATGTCAGGACGCTCGAATGCCTTCGAGTGCGTTCTAAATATAGTTCGTATTCAAAACTGATATTGTCTCTAGGCAATAGTCCTATTATACGATCTGATTGCTTCTGTCTTCTGACAATATTATTCGAGCATTTAGACACATCAACCTTCATGGACCAGTGTCCCATCCGAGGGCATTCAAATCACGACGACTTCAGAGTCGAATGATACACTTTACATGTCTCACAATTGAATGAGGTAATCGTGGACGTTCAGAAGTATAGATCAAGACACCAGGTCGAGGCAAAAGGGAAGGAGAATCACAAAAAGCACCCAGATCATGCAGAAACAAGGACCTCATGTTAAAGAGTGCCATTGGATTCATAGCAGGGCCATACTGCCCAAATAATGATAACCGCCCCTCCTCGTTCTGTGTAGTGAATTCTCACGTTATGAGCCTTTCCTCAAATCGTCGACGTCCACTTAACTCTGCTTATGTCCGTTGCATTGCCCTTGAAGCCCTTCTTGTAGGAAGCCAGCATCCCTTCGAAACCTAGCCCACTAACTTTTCGAACCGTTGCGAAGACTGGTTTGGGTAACTTCAAGGTAGGAATTTGAGGCGCTCGAGCCTGAGGTACTGGAGAAAATCGACCTGGTGCTCTCCGCTACTCAACATCAGCTATTGAATTCAAAGTCTTCGCACTGGGATTTACGTACCCTTCGGTTAAAGATGTTCCACTTGTTGTGCCCAACTTCGGGCCAGTCATCATCAACTCCGTCCATGTTTATGTAGCGACGAGAATGACTTCCATCATCGACGTTGGATCTGGTCTTCTCTTGCTTTGAAGACAGACTATCTCCAGTAAAGCTTGGGTGAGAAGAAGTACCACTCTTTTCGTGGAGTCGAGACCTTGAATTTTTTGCACGTGCGACGTTACGTCTCTTTCGGAAACACGTGTAGCATTTGAGAAGCATTAGTAGCAAGATCGACGTAACAAATATTCCAAGCAACGAATAGAAAATGATAGACGCTTGGTGTGTCGATTCGCATTGGTGCAGTGTAGTCGTGGTTGTGGCATTGCACTTCTTGGGGAGAAGGACGTCAGCAAACGCTACTCCGGGAGCACGAGCAGGTTTCTTGTAGGTACTGTTGCTATTATTCGGATTAGGTTGTATTTGCTGAGAAGCTTTTTCGGAGCGAGGCGAGCTATTCGGTTCCAAATTTGTTGGCCCCTCTGCGAGGTGATTGCTTCTCCAGTAGGCCGGTATATAGTGCTTTTCCTGTGGTTGTGTATCACTTGGAATCGAAGACCTCTCGATGGTTGGCTTCCTGTCTGGTACCTGCTTCCACTTCTTGCACATACTGCGGTAGTTCGTACAGATGTACGGTCCGCAGTTGCAGATCAATCTTCTGGGCACGATTGCGGAATGCTGTGCTCCAATCTGCTTGCTGTCAGACGAGATCGACACTGTCGATCGTCGCTTTAAAAGATTCTGATTGGATGTGGATTCTGAGTGAGCAAGAAGCGCTGTTCTATCTCCGGCGTCGCGAGTATCTCTGGCATCATCTTTCTTGGTGACAGGGCTGTTCAGGATAGATCTCTTAGGCCACCGTCTCCGAATTTTGCATCGGTCAGGATCGGTGTTGCAGATGTCTAGCCCACAGAGACATCTGTGTCTTCTTGGGGTTATCCCAACGTGGTGTGGCTCGGCCGCTTTATTACCTGGACTATGGGCATTCGCAGGAGGCTTGGGTCTTTCGATGCCAGAATTCATGCTGGTGTGTGGGCTACTGTCCGCGGTCTGTTGGACAGGCTTTGAGGCAGGATTGTGCGATCCACCTGTTTTCTCCTTTGAGGTATGTGAGCTGTGTTTATTTGGAGGCCCTCTATGTTCAGTCCACTTCAGAGGGTCTCTTTTGCCACGAGTACCATCGGATGTGGAGCCATCATCTGCGTTCTCGCGCACGCCACAATAGCCCTGGCCTCTGTCACAGATACTGGACCCAGATCTAAGGCTCACGTGGTCTGAGAGAGTTCTGACACTGGTATCTTGTCCGCTCGCTTCGAAAATACTCTCGGCTTTGGAGGATCGGATAGCATGGCGACGATGAAGACGATCCACAAACAACCTTCCCACACCACTCGTCGAACGTTCCGGGTCAAGAACAACTCCGACCTTATGCCGACCGATCATCGAACTTGGGACGCGGGTCATAGTCGATGGGGAAGGGTTGCTTCTGTAAGGGGCAGGCGGAGAGGCGTAAAACACGGCGACAAGCCCGAGAACGGCCAAAGCCAAAGCAAGTTTCCTTATTAAGAAGCGAGGGCTCCGAAGGTTATACCAGTCGGGCATCTTGAGCATATCAATCGCTGTGTAGGCTATCAGGGAACGCCGACTTCACAAGCTGGACGAGGTACTTACAGTGCTGTGAGAATATATATTTTGTGTTTTGATTCGTCCGGGTTCCCTTGTAGCGAATTCAGAACCTGCTTCTTGTCTAATGATGTGTTCCGAATTGCAGATGATCTTAAGAATGGTACTGGTGGTTAAGGATCAACGTTTAGTGAACGGATGAATATTGGATGACGGGGAAGAATGGAAATCTGAGATCAGAAGGAGACAGCAACGAGTGCACCTCCCCAATGTAGGAAAGTGCTCCTCCGGGTAGCTACATCGAGGTCATGTGCAAGAGGACTGCTGTGCGCAGGAAAGAGAAGGAGCGATCAGAGGAAGAATCGCACTAGAATGGCACTTGTGTCTGTGTGATATGGTCTCCATATCAACTGTCAATACCGGGTAAAGCCATAACAGAGAGGCCGTCTGATACATTAATACACTACCTAAAGGACATGTGACGGTCCCCCGCCATGCCCTCCCTGAAGCGTGCCCATGCTCCCAAACCCATTTCCCATGTTCGACCACTCTTCGACGGTCAAGGTATTCACCTGGTCAAAACCTGGCTGTGATACGTATACAGGCGGGCTATGGCTACTTCGAGAAATCTCTTCGATGTGGTGCTTTCTGCGATGCAGCGCAGCTATGAGGGGCTCAGCCTGTAGCTCAAAACTCGACAGGAGCGCTTTGGAGTCCTCCCAACGATGACCGAAAGTCCTTAGAGTCTCTTTGATGTGTGTCACACAGTTGATACTCCTGTCGATACTATCGATTCCAGCGTTACTAGGCAACGGCGGGGGTGGTGGAGCGCCTGCTAGAACTGGTGCGTATGGTACACCACCATTCAGAAGCTGGTCTTGGTTCTCGAGGAGGACCGACACAAACTGGCCGCCTACAAAATAGACCCGCAGTGCATCGTGATATGTATAGAATGCCGTGTTGATTGGATCTCTGCTAATTGGAAATATCTTTTGCATGTAGGCAATGCTGTATTCGAATATTAGGGTTTTGCCGTAGTTGATCACTGTCTGGACACGACAAGATGGAGCAAGGCAGTAGACATAGCTATAGAGTAGCTCCAGATCAAAGAACTCTTTGAAAGCAAGTGGCAAACTTTCGGGAAACGACTCGGACCACTCTCGCATCTCTTGACACATCTGCCAGATATAATTGGAGGAGTTTTGAAGCGGGTCTCGGCTGGATTGAAAGAGCTCCTGGTACCAAGATGATTGCAATTGACGAAGTTGAAACAATATGAAAGCCGTCTCCAAAGAGTGAGGCCCATTTGTCGAAGACTTCCCCGAGGCAGGCATTGGTGACGTGACCAAGGGTAACATTACGGACGTCGAGTCGTCTGTAAAAGAGAAGGATCGGGCATGAACCATGCTGATGGACCTGCATCCGATTAGCGCCCTCCTTGGTATGAAATGACAATCATACCTATCAAGAGAATAAACGCAGTAGAAAATCTTCCTTCGCAGCTCGAGTGTTTTCTTCTCAGTTTGTTGTTCCTTTGGGGGATCTTGGTGGAAGCCCAAATCCACAATAGCCCGGCACGCAAATCCAATCAATTGCCAACTATCGAAATGGGCTGGATCAAGCATGGAGTATTGCACAAGCAATACCAAGGCTTGAATCTGAGATACGTAGCCAGGCATTAGAACCCGATCAGCATATCGTAAAGCTCGGCCGACCCAAAGCACACCATCGGCATACAGAGCATCATGATGACTTCGAGACTGGCCCGTAGCGCCGATAGCAAATACCATATACAAGAGCCAGTGTTCGAAATCAGTGACTTGGCGGCCGTTCTCCTGATACACGGCATCAAGAGCGTTAAATAAGGCTGTTTCTGAAAATACAGGGAACAGTGCGAAGACATTATCCAGGTAGTATTGGATCAGCGCCATGGCTGCTGGTCTCGATGGTAGATTGAACGGTTGAGAGCTCGGCACTGGATCGTTGTTTGCAGCGGCGAGAATCAGACGGGCGAAGGTCATGTTCGTTGTTGATGCTTCGAAATCCCGAGTAGTGGCATTGACCGAGCTGAACAATTAGCGAGCTCTTTTGAAAACAGTCGAGAACAGACGCGGTTGGACTCACAGAAAGCCAAAATCCGACACAAGTTCATCGACATCCGCCGCTTCCCTCCTCCTAGCCGCCTTTCCATGGATAGCTGCGCGAATAGTCGCAAGTGAATCTTTACGATCCGGAACCTCTCCAGGATCCTCGTCATCATGCATTGCTACTGATGCTTTTCGATTTCGCGCATAGGCGATTCTCTTCTCCAACTTCTCAACACGCGACTCCAGAGACGCTACATAGCTGGTACCTTGTCAGTTGTGCGTTTGAAGTATTTGCGCTTCGATACTTGGAATACCTTCTCTCTTTTCCCTTGGCGAACTGGTCGTTTGCACTTGAGCATTCCCCTGTTCGTCCCGACTTTTCACATGCAGTACATGCGGGTAGTTTTCCATCGCACTTTGAGCTGCTGTTAGCATACTCTGCTACTTTTTGGGGCTGTGGGAAATATGCCTTTATCTTTGCCGCACGGCCTGCCATGGTTAGAATGTTTGATAGTTCTCATTCGTGTATTCAGCACTTACATCTTGAGCATGCTGAGACTGGCCTCGAGACTCTAAGAAGCGGTGTATCCGCAGCACTGGCTCCAGAACGATGCATCTCTCTGGCACGTTTCGACTAGTATGAACACCCCGATCAATTGGTCTGTCTAAGCAAAATTTCCAAGCACATAACATTCATCTTCTCCGTGTTGGCAATGCTGTCTCACAGAATCAGTCGGGGTTTCATGCAACGAGCTTGGGACATTGATACATGTCCCAACATGTTTCTATCGAATCGAAGCATTTAGGCAAGTACTAGTGCATCTCACGAGCTGTTGGACAATCGTGCTGCTTAGAATAGAGCCGTAGAGCTGACGTCTAACAGTTCACACTTCTCGATCCAACAGAAGCTCAGAGACATTTGAGAGCACGAGCAGGCACCATGATTTGAGGTCCAGACGAAATGTGGATTGAACACTCACAAAACAGACAGTTGGACCTGTGATACGTCAGCTGTTCAGTACTCCCAATCAGGTTCTATATGGGTCTCTTACACTTGGCTAGTCTATCCCTTTAATTTCCAGCGGAGAACACGCCTCTTCCTTTGAGAGGCCGCCGGGGCTAGAAGAGGAAGATAGATATGGCTCTGTGGTTGAATGCTGCCTCGAGTATCCGGCTGTCGTCTGACGTCGACTTGGGGGTCCTAGCCTGACTAGCTTTATAGCGGGGTCGAGTCTTTCATACGGGGTAGTGGGGTATAAAGAAATTGCTGCCGGACGTTGCAGGAGGCTCCGTGTTTTGTGACGGCGAGTATTTACTGGGCTCCTGTGAGTGTCTTGATTCCATATCAGCAGAAGGGAGGGTCATCACAGGACAGGCTGAGTTTAACAGGAAGGAGTGTGAATATGCGCTTAATGGACGAACCAACGGACAGAACAGCGAGTCTTACCTGGACTTGGATTTGGACTTGGACGAGTGGGAGAAGAAGCAACCGCCCTCCGCCCTCAACCAGGTTGTGCCAAGGGCAATTGGGCACTCAAGGGTCCGTGATCATCCACTGATAAGCACCGCACCGCACTGCACCGCACCCACCGGACACCACTCAAACTCGAAAGACTGGACTGGACTGGACTCGTCAGCCCAACGGGGCACAAGGATGACTTCTTCGGCTCTTCTGATCGGATCCCTACGGATACTGTACTGTACAGTAGGGCAGTAGGGTTATCTTTCTCTGTCTTTTTCCACCCTCCCTGTTCGTTTCAGAATCTGACGTTGGCGGCATATTTTCATCTTAGCACATGAGCTGAGAACGAAATTCGACCTAGTCGATACCACCAGATTCCGGTTTTCTATTGTATTATTTCAACACCGGTGGAACGAAGCGGAGTACACAGCACAATCTCAATACTACTAAGTACCCCTGAACCAAGTCCATCATTCGACTTGGAATCCGCCCGATACCTTAGGTTAGACCTATCTCTAAATTGCACTCTTACTTTTTGGGAAGTCCTTGGTTGCCTTGGTTGCACTTTCCTTTTTGTAACTGTCACCCGTTGTACGGAGTACATCCAATCCAATCCAATCCAATCCAATCACAGACGCGGGGACGCCATTTCAACCAGATCCGCACGCTCGCATTGCCCAGGGCAGGACAGGGCAGGTGCGCGAGTACTGTACTGTACTCCACACCACACGGCCTCGACCTTGACAGACACTGGATGCGACCTCTAGAATACATGCAGACATATCTACAACACAGACAGACAGGCAGACAGACAGGCAGACAGACAGACAGACAACCAGACAGACAGACAACCAGACAGACTGACAGACAATCTACCTGGATCGCAATTGTTCAACAAAGCTCTTTGGAAGTAGCGAAGCCGCTGCTCTGCGCCAAATTTATTACCCCTCATACCCTGAAGAGAACGGTGCGCATGGGATGTTGAACAGGGAAGGCAACCACATCGACTGCTCTGGACGATGGTGTTTATGATCTCAAGTACCGTACCAAGCACACGTCCCATTCCGCTCAGAGAGGTATAGCAGTGCAGATGGACGCTGCAGACTTGTTCCGGCAGGCCCAGAGCTCTGTCAATAAGGCTAGGGAAGCAAAGACAATACGTGCCAGGGAGAGCAGCCACGAAAGCGATGACCATTCTCCACGAATCGCACATACTTTGACGGCATGCTGTCGATGTCGCCAGGTACGTAGCCAATCTGTTGACTTATCGCTGTGGAGTTTCAAGCCACTAAGTCGAAGTAGAGGAAGACGAGATGCGATCCAAACTTGCCACGATGTCTGCCTTGCGAACGGGCCGGCGCTATCTGCGAGTATTTCGACACAACGAAAGGGAAAAAGATATCTCGAACCTATGTCATACGACTTCAGGACAAAGTGAGGGCCTTGGAAAACGAGCTCAGCCAATACACAGAGGAGGAAGGGTTCCCGAAAAATACGGAAGACATTGTACGGCCAGGGGGGCTTGTCCGGTTGGACGAAGATGATGAGACGCCACGATTCCTGGGGCCATCGAGTGGCATTGCGATGACACGGCTAGTTATGGAGGAGGCAAAAAAGTACACGGATTCGAGAAGTATCCGTGAACTGGTGCCTGAGGTCCGCTACAGGCGAAATCCTCTGCCCTCACCAGAAGCATCGACTGGACGGAAGAAATCGTATCCCATGATCAGTGCCGTCCCAGCACTGACTTTACCCAGTCGTCTAGTGACGGATAAGCTATTGGAAGTGTTCAATCAAAAAGGTAAGTACAATTCGTGGCGTATCTATTCTTATGCGCAGCTGTGACAAGCCCAATTCTTACTTGTTATAGCTCAATACCTGATGCCTACCTTGCATGAGCCAACGTTGCAAAGGGACATGCAAGAGGTTTATGATGGAGATACTGATCCATATAAGAACTTTGTCGTCCGAATGGTGCTCGCAATAGCTATGCAGAAACTGGACCCACAGTATGCCGGCCTGGCTGACAGCTATTATCTGGCTGCTATGGCATACATGGAAGAAGTGATTCGCCCAAAGGACCTCAAAACGCTCCAGTGCTTGGTATTGGTTGCTCTGTATTCTCTGCTGACCCCTACTCGCACCGCTATCTACTATATTGTAGGCTTGGCAACTAGGCTTTGCCAGCAACTTGGATTAACTGAAGAAAAAACCATTACTCAAGGAGTATCTTTGGGACTTGTTAATCCTATCCAATTGGATATGCGACGTCGCCTCTCCTGGATAATTCTTTCGATGGAATTTGGCCTTGCACATAGCATGGGACGTCCAAATGCGTTTGCTACTGGCCAGGACCATGTTGACGTGGGATTCTTCGAGCCCATTGACGATGAGTATATCACTGCAGATGGAATTTTGCCAGGACCTGTTTCCGAGAAAAAAACTGTCGCTATCCACTTCCTCCGCATGAGGCTTCTCCAAGCTGAGATTCGGCGAGTTCTTTACCAGAAGAAGCGCCCCGAACCAAGGAGCGAAGACCATCCTTGGTATGCACAGATGGAACAAAAACTTAAGGACTGGGTCGATGCTTGTCCTACAAGTCCACCTTGGAGCAAACCTTGGTACGTTCTGCCACCCTACTGATTTATCAGATACTAACACAGTGCCCCCAGGTTCATTGGTAGGCACAGGACTATGATTGTGACGCTCCTCAGACCTTCTCCTCAGGTCCCAAAACCATCCGTTCGCTCCGCTATAATGTGCTACGATGCTGCTTCAACCAATATCAGAGCTCTGAGTAAGCAGATGGAAACGTCAATGGTTGATATCACCTGGATATTTGTCTTGACCCTCTTCCAAGCAGTGAATACAATTCTCTGGTCTATTTCCTATCCAGAGGTGCGCGCTCTCCATGGAAAGGAGGAGCTAGAGGAGAATATCGAAATAGCTCTCGATATCATTCTGAAGTGTAGAGAACGCTGGCCGGGGACTGGAGCCGCTTCGCAGCTATACTCAAAACTTGCAAAGGCGTGTCTCAAAAGCTACGATGCTAACGATTCACTTCATGCGCCATCTTCTCTATCTGCAACATCCCCAGCGTCTCTGACAGATGCCAACTCACCATCGGCCTCGGAGCACTCCAGCACGACCACAAGCTCATATGCATACTCCCAGAAGCAATTCCAATCACCACCTCCTCAATTTGGTTATGTTTTCGACCAAATGCCAGAACCAGTCAGCAATCTGGACTATGGCAACAACTTCCCTCCCCAACCATCCTTCCGTTCAGGCTCGATTTTTGCTAGTCCGTCAAGCATGCAAACGGATCGGCGTTTCAGCTACTTCCCACCAGACTTTACACAGCCTCACGGGCTTCCAAATGCTTGGAACCCAACTGCTTCGAACCAGCAGCAACAGATGCCGGCACCTCCGCTGCCACAAATGCAGCAACCAGCCATCGCCGACCCTGCTTACCTCATGCAGTCTACGCATTTCAACTTTGGATCTCATATGTTTGGTGACCAAAGCTATGATACCGAGATGAGGCATGGAAGTCTCAGCCAGCAACAGCAAATTGAATTGATGGAAAGTCTTGAGACTGAAGGTCTAGCAGAAATTGATCAATTCATGGCAGGGTACGAAAACAATTCCATTAAGATCTGAAATACAAAGGCCGAGATCCTGTTTAACCTTGTGGGCCATTAGGTTGGTATGGCCTCAGGAGTGAGATGACACACTTGTGAAAAGATACGCTCGAAAGCTAAAAGCTCCAAGGAGTCTATGATTACATTGGCTGCGAAAAGAGCGTTTTGGCAGCGGGGCTGTGACATTTATGTGTTTTATAACGCAAATGCTCCTTGAAGAGCGTGGTATTGGTAAGGTTTTGGCAGCGTAGGAGTTAGAAGGCGAAGACAAAGGCGTTGCTGCGAAAGTTTAGATCTGGGAGATCCATGAATCTGGAGCTAGACAAATATTCTGATACGATCTGAATTGCAAAATGCATTAGGATTCTCCATGATACAGCAAGAACATAGCCTTACACAGAAATGGAGTGAAAACCAGGAAATTATGTAGGCTACTGGTCCAGATGGACTATAATTGGTGATTCCAACAGAATCAAGATACAAGAAAATCTGAAACATGATGGTTATAACAAGACCTCCCAGACTAAATGTAAACTCAATGATTGCGAAATGTTACTTCGTCCCATTTGCAGTTCATGCCATCTCTTGAACTTCCTAATATCCTAGTCTGAGTTTACCACGGAACAAACTGGACCCTGCCGACGCGACCACTTCACAATTTTTAGCTCTCAAGCCGCTTGTCTCGGATCGAAAACACCCAATACAGCAACAATGAATTGCTACTCGCCCTAGAATATATTTACCTTTCGGACAGAAATACCCCAAGAAGAATGGCAAAGAAAAAGAATAAGAGCCAGACAGGTGGCGACTCTGCAGAAGGCTCATTTCCTCCGACCCCTACAGCTGCACCCCTACCTTCAACATCAACTCCCAAGCCGCCAAAAGCATCACAACCCTCAACATCCGCTCTGATAATCTGTCGCAACAAGTACGTTCCTAATCTGCATGGTATAGACTTTCCTGAGGACTCTATCTGGACTGTCATTCATAGAGATGGGTCATGCGCTCAATATCTTCTTCTTGCTGTTCTATGTCAAGTCCTGATGCAATTTATGCCCCTCGTCTGACCTTGCAGATACTTTTGCTTCTTCTTACTCTACAGATACTAATATAGTTCTAGGCACTGGCGTTATATATCCTCATTCCACGGGCCCTGGCTTCAATTGCCCCCCGAAGTCCTCGAAAGTCTTGCAAACAATAACTACAACCTGCCCCGTCCTCGCCCAATCGACCCCGCTGTTTTCTTCGACCTTCTCAAAATCCGACAGCTTGTTGACGATGCTACCAACCTTGCTGTGCGCGCTGCAAGTGGAGTTACCTCGTCGTCTCTTACAAATTCTTTGAATGCTGGCAATGGACTGCTGGGGAACGGCGGGGCTGCACTAGGACTTGGGCTTGGTGGCGGAGGAGGTAATGCGAAATTGAGTAGAGAACGGAAACATCGAATGAGAGAACAGGCTACACAGAAGCTGTCAAAGGCATTTCATCTCGATGAGATTGCATGTAGTGTTGCTACTATGCAATCCGCCTCTACGCTTGAGGATGTCGCGCAACTGGTTCTACAGAGAAATCCGCTGGATGCCGATGCCAAATACGTCCATTTCTTTCATGAAAAGATTCCTTCTCGCCAACTTGCTGAATGTACAAGTCTTGAGCCGCTTGACCAAGTCATTGCAGAAAGACCAAATGAGCCTGAAATCCTGAGAACTCGAGCAGTTACCAAGATCTTCAAGGATGATTTTGTAGGAGCAGCACAAGATCTTACTGCGGCTTTACAAGTATGTAGATACTACCAGAATCAGCATAAGGCTGGACGTCAACAGCTTCAGCTGGCAAGTGAAGCGGCTGCCGAGGCACAGCGCAATAGCAGATGGAAAGAAGAGATCAAATTGGACGAGGAAGACCATCCCAGCAGTCTTGAAACCCAACTCTTGTTCCACCGAGCTGGAGTGTATCTGACTATTGCATGCCAGCATGTCAATGAAGCACTTCCTCCAAGGCGTACTCGAAATGGAACGAACGGAGTTAAAGCTAGCCAAGTCAATGGCGATGCGAAGCCAGCAGAGGCGCCTGAAATGACTCCAGCAGAGAAAGAGGCCCATCGGAAGCGTCTTGATGCTCGAAAGATTGTCAAGACTAACGCCAAGAGGGCCTTGAGAGACTATGTCTCCTATTTATCACATTTCGATTACACTCCAGGTCTTCCAGCCGAGATTACTGAAGAATTTATTCGCAAGGTAAATCAAGATACGAATGGCTTCAAAATACCTAAGCATCAGACTCATAGTAGACTTGATTTGGAGAGCAACTCCTCGTTGAGTAATGGGCAGCTGTCTGATGCACTTGTGCCTCACAATGGACACAACAATCGCAATCGACAACAAGCCAGTCCTAATCGATCCGAGTACCCATCACTTCCTGCGCCCGTCGTGCATCAAATCTCGGCGCTATTTTCAGCGACACCTCCAGCAGATCTTCCGCCGTACCCGGAGACAGCCACAGCTCTCACTACTAAACAGCAGTTGCAAGCTACTCAGAATGAAGCTGCTAAAGCAATTCTTGCACAGACTGACTGCCACGAAGCGTTGACCTACCATCCACTTTTGACAGATGCTCTCCATTCTTTGCTCCTTTGCCACTGTCTAGTCCAGACCTCAGCTCGTGAGCTCCAACGTCACGCACACATGGTAGCTCGACTTGCTCGGGTCTGTGACGGCTACCCAATTTTCCAAGCAGCTCGTTCCCCTAGCCGTGCGGATTGGATAGAGGTAGTCCGCCGTGGTGATAACTGGATACAGCTCCAGCAATCTTGGGAATCACTTTGCGCCCCAGCACCTCTACCGGGACAAGCTCCTCAAAACCAGCAAAAGGAAACACCAGCCGAGAAGAAGGAACGTCTTAAGCAGCAAGCTATCATGGAGGCACTGGAGGACGATAGAGTCCACGATGAAGCGAGCTTCCACGCTGCAGTGGCTGCCCGACAGCGCCGACAAGAGGAAGAAGCTCGCAAGGCCGAAGGCAGAGAGCTCCCCAAACGCTGGGCTCAGGAAGATGGGAAAGAGTATCCCATCAGTACTGACCGCGCTCAAGCTATCGTCCGCTGGATTAGAGAAGCTCCTCTTGGTGGCGAAGCGGGCGGGACTCGCAAGAAAAAGAAGAGCACAAAGTCGAGTGCTAAAGGCAAGGCTACAGCTGGTGTTGAGGACTCTATGGCTGAATTGAAAGTCGATGATGCGGAAGAGTTTGAGCCGGTCGAAGAAGAAGTCGAGTAAGAGCTCTCTCTTGGATGTGACTTGGATACTGTACTTGCAGTTAGCCAATCAAGCTTTCTGTGCCCTGTAATTTTTGTATGCACTGCACCTTGTACTTGCATGATCTCCTGCAGCGGAACCCCGCTACCACCCTGACGTCAAATGTCGTCCGTTGACTGGGAACAAAGGGCGTAGACGACATCGACCAGTTATACAGCTAACATAGCCATTGTAAACTGGTTTTCTGGTGATGTTATGCAGTTCTTGTCTGCATTGAGGATCGATCCTGCAATTGTCTACATAGCGCAACCATGTCCGGGAAGTAGGAGAAGGATGAGGCAGCCCATGCCGAGCAATGTCAGATTAAACGATTGTGTATAAATACCATGTATCTCACAACCAGAACACTCCAATCCGTCCCTCTCCTTGTACTGATAGTTGTGAAATATCCGCACTATTTTCGAAGTCTGTCTCAACTTTAAACGCATAGCAACGATCAAGATGGGCAAAGTACGATACAACGATCCAGCACAATTGACGGACTTCAAATTGCTGTCTTTCGATGTCTATTCTACCCTCATTGACGAGCCTGGTAAGTCTTTCAGTCTTCTCAACAACTCCAAATAAGATATTGCGCTAAAAGTCAACTTTCCCCCGACAAAACTCCATTCAGAATGGACCTCCCAAATCCATACAGTGTACTTCACGTATTTTCATCTGATACTGTCACAGGAGGAATGTTCAAAGGCTTGCTGCCACTTCTCTCCAAACTCTCCGATCCAACGCCATACACCAAAGACAGAGATCATACACTCAAGGAATTCCAAGCTTTTGAATGGACGCTCCAGCATGAGAATCCTACACTTCCTTACCCCGAAGTCCTCTCCCAAGCTTACGTTCTCTTTGCCAAATCGCTCTCACTCCCAGCTCCATCGGCTGAGGAGGCAAAGGTCTGTCAATTTCCTCCCTAGCTTAATAATATCTGTGACGGCCAAATAAAGTCACCACCGAACTCCACAATAAAACCATGAAATGCTCTCCTATGATCTATCAACTCACACTTCCTTCCAGGCCTTTGGCTCCCAAATCGGCACCTGGACCGCCTTTCCAGACACCGTTGCCGCTCTCCAGACTCTCAAAAAATACTATAAACTAGTGATACTCAGCAACATCGACAACGAATCCATCGCTCGCACCGTGTCAGGTCCCTTGGCTGGAGCGGACTTTGATGCTGTATACACGGCGCAAAATATTGGCAGCTACAAGCCTGATTTGAAGAACTTTGAGTACTTGTTGAAGGGGGCGGAGAAGGAGTTGGGCGTCAAGAAGGAAGAGGTTTTGCATACGGCGCAGAGTTTGACGCACGATTGTGTGCCGGCGAAGGTATGTGTGATTGGCTTCCTTGTTGACACTGACTGCCCTTTCATGTTCATGCAGGTGTGGGTTCCTTTTTCAATGTATGGGAGGATCAAAGTTACTGACCTTGTTTGCTTCGACAGACCATGGGGATGACTAGCGTATGGATCGATAGGCAACGGCAAGACGAGAAGTTGGAGAGCTTGCAGGAGAGTGTGAACTTTACTTGGAGGTTTGAGACTTTGGGAGAGATGGCCGAGGCTGTCGAGAAAGCTTTCAAGAGCAAGACGACCTCTGATTCTTGAGCAGTTACACTTTTAGCTCCTGAAGTTAGTTGAATGAGATTGCGTTGTGAATGACCTGCCATTCTGCATATTATGACTGCTATAGTTATGCTAATGATCTCTTCTGTCTGGTCTCGAAATCCTCTAGGTACGTACTTCTCATCTCTCATATCGTCGACCATTCAAGCACACAGAACGATCGCTATAGGATATCAGGAACGCCAATGCTACGCTCAAAATCAACACGCTCGAACCCCCTGCCTAGTGCTATGTTAAGATAGCCTTAGGATGCTCATCGTCTCGTAGCGCTCTAAGATCAAGAGCTTAGAGCGAGGCATGCATCGACTGCGAGGCCGACCCTGGGAGATATTAGTCGATTGTTCATCATTTGACGAGTTCAACAAGCTTACCTTCCGTCCTTCTGTGTGACAACATCACTGATGATATCTCTATCCAAATCTGGAAACATTCCTGCTAGAGTCTCAACGACATTGGCATGTTCGGCTCGCTGTATGCGATGGGCTTCTGCAGCTTCAGCACTCGCCTGCCTCGCAGCAGCATCTTCCGCGGTCATTCGGCTGCGGTGAGGATCTCCAGTAGTTGGCACTCGTGGCAGCCCCTGAGGAATATCTGAGCTGACTCGCGGAGACGGAGTCATACGAGGAGTACTGCCAGGTTGAGGTGTTCGTGCAGGTCCGCCTTGAGATGGTCCGGCTTCCTCTGAGAATATTCGTCCGATAGAAGAGAGAGGCCGCTGAATTGTCCTCAATAGGCCACTCATGGCAGCTTTCTCATCCAGTCCTGCATCACCACTTTCATACTCATTTGAAGAAGTAGATTTCCGCGGGTTCGAGGATTCGCCTTCCATAGAGTGCCGTGGCGTCACTTCAGGCCTACTCAGTGTTGATTTCTCGGATAATTGGGTTGGTGGAGGAGCTTGAACAACTTCCTCTGCCTGGTGTTTCTCTGCGATGGCGAAAACCGCCGCTTCCACGTTCTTCTCAAACTCCTCGTCCGAGATGGTCAATGTTGTTCGATCCAGGTTTTCGATGAATTGAACAGCTCCCAACTGTCTGGTCTTAGTTTTATGTTACGTACTGAATAATTTGAGGACCTACCAGTGATGACAAGTAATACCCTGCTTCTCCAGCAAGTTTGTCTTGATTTCTGAATCGAAGAATGTACTGAACATTGGATACCATATGCTCCGGATTAGCTTGGAGCACTACATATATGAGAAGCGGCATAAATGAGTCTGCAGATGAATCCGCTTTTGAATGTTTCAAGAGTCCTGTGGTTGATTAGAACAGATACTGTAAGCTCAAGAAGCGACTATGCTCACCGAATATCACTTTGCAGCAATTCAGCACGCAAATTATTTTGTCTCTAGGTGCTCGATATGTCTTAATCTTGAGTAGTTCTGGGCTCAGGTCAGCATTTAGCTACGTACAGAGTTCGTCCTACTTACCTTGCTGAGCCAATATTAAGAACCGTTTCCCGCTGTCTCCCACAGCGGGTATATCCAAATGTTCTTCTTTGATCCAGCCATAGATACTGACTTTTTGGGCAAGAATCTCATCGCGCTCAACATCTTCTTGGTGCTGTCCCTTCCTTCCGGGGCCCATCAAGCGCTCGCCTCCTCTCCTCTTGGACTTTGATCCGGGAATCGGTTGTGGCGGTGGAATGGCTGGGGAGAAGGTCTGCGTATACAATCTGTTCATAACCAGCTTTTCCATACCTTCTCGAGCATTGTCAAATTCCGCATCCGACACCTCTCGCCAAACTTCACATTGAGCCATTTTGTTTGTGATAAAAGAGAGGAAGTCGCCTATTATCTTGACTTGTTCATGAACCATCCACTGTTTCTTACCAAATTCCTGCAGAAATGACCGTAAGAATTTGGCTACGGGGTCCGCCGTTCGATGCCTGAGCTGCTCTAGGAACCGATGAAAGTCAAAAGGCAGATCTGGTTCCGGTTCCGGTTCTGGTGGTGGGGGTCTGTGTAGTGGAGGGGGTGATAATGGCGAGTCTACATATTGATCTCCACCCCTTGAAGGCCCAAAGCTACGGATCGACCCTGGCTTTGGCGGTACTGCTGGTCCAATATCGGTCGGATCTCTTACCTGTTGATTCCCGGGTGAATTAGATGATATTCGTAGATCTTGCAAGCTTTGTCCAGGGGTTGTGAAGCTGGCATTCAGTGGCTCGAGACTCGATTTCCTCGGCGGATGCTGAATAGGACTCCCAAGGAGTGGTCCAGCAAACTCCAGTCTAGGAGACATAACTTCTTCGTGCCCTGGTCCCTGTCCCTCCTCGCTGAACTGGTCCATTATTGTCTGTATTTCTGATCTAGAGTTGTGTTCTCTCTCGTCCCCGCTTGCAGACGCTTTCTCGTCAAACCCGGCATCAGATCTCGTTGGAGATCTCTCTGGAGGTTCCACCGCTCTGGAATATTGGGGTATTGAGGCAGCATTGGACGTAGATCGCGAGGGGGGCTGAGACGAGTATGGCGTTTTGGGCGTAGGATCGAGGTAAGGCTTGTCATCTGGAGAAAGATGTTGCATAGTAGGGACGTTCGCAGATGGTATGTCAGGTTTTAAAGTCGCGGTCGAGGATTCCATATGGTCGTAGATAGGTGGCGTTTCTACTTTCTTTCCTTTCTCGTCGACTTCGGTGGATTCCTCTCCTGCCACGCCTGACTCCATACCACCCCTTTCAGCGCTCTTGTCACTATTCGCGTAGCTTGCCTTGGGCTCTTCGACTTCGACTGGAGAGTCCTGCCTATCAGACAAAGTTGTGCCAGTAGCTTCTTTCCCAACGAGAATTGAATTATCCAGGACAGCGGTGTCGTGGGTCTCGTGCCCGACCTTGTCAGCTCCAGAGGCCCCCGTCACCCCGGACAGTAGCTTCTCTGGAAGCTCATCTTTGCTGTCGATGGCTTCTGCTGGCTGACTGGGAGGAGACATACACCCTCGGGCGCCCTTCCCAAGGCGTTCGGCTTCGATATGTGATTTTGGCGGGGTATATTTTGTCTGGGCACAGAGACGTTGGGAAGCTCCTTGCACGAAGACACATAGGAGGTTATCGAACTACTTGGAGGGCAGATTTCCAATCATCTGGTTCGCAAGAGGCATCTGGTGATCTCCGATGCTGATTCCTGGGGAATAGGACGTTGTTGTTTGGTTGTCTTTCCGCAGCACGCCTTGATGATCATCGGGAACACTGCGCGTAGCTGTGAAGCGAGAGAATCCCGGACATGAGCTTATTATGAGCTTGTGCAATAGACTTCATGTGGCAGGCGGTACACTCTAGTCGATCACTAGACGTTCGTCCATCCACGACGTAGTAGATTCTATTGGCATTCTGGCAATCTGAAGGAAGCTGTTTTAAGATTCTACGCACGAAGCACTACCTTTTTGTATGCTTTATCGAGAGTCCTTGGAAAAGCATGTCAAATGCCACCCTAATCGGTTTGCCCGCGGCCGCTAGTCTGTACCAAAGCTTCAAATTATTCTTGACGACGATGCTCAGCGGTTTCTCTTCAACATCAACAACAGCGACCGACTTGTAACCTATTCAAGTGCCGTGCTCAGCCATTCTCATGGTTCCACAATAGCCCTGGGATCTCGAAACCACGGAGATGTGTGGCATTCATGCTGTCATCTCGAAGACAGGCTTCCAAGTTCCAAGTGAGGACTTGAAGCATTTACTTTGCAACAGAGGTCCAGATCACTTGGGAGACCACCGCTCCCAAACCAAGGTTCATGATGGGACTTCTTACTGGATCACGCTCATGTCTACCGTATTGGCATTGAGAGGGGGTCAAGTCACGCCTCAGCCATTTGTCGATGCATCAAGTGGTTCAGCGCTTTGCTGGAATGGCGAGGCTTGGAAGATTGGGCAAAAGCCCGTGGAAGGTAATGACGGCCAAGTTGTGTTCAAATTACTCATTCAGGCAGCTTCGTCCCAGGAACTAGCGTCCGAAAGTACTGCTGCTATCCTTGAAGTGCTGCGGGGCATATCTGGCCCTTTTGCTTTTGTCTTTCTGGACAAATGCCATGGTCAACTGTATTTCGGTCGAGATCGTCTTGGACGACGTTCTCTCGTTTCCAAACATGATTCTGATTTCGGTACCTTTGAGCTGTGTAGTATCTCAGGTGAGAAAGGCTCCTGGCTGGAAGTTGAAGCCGACGGAATCTATCAGCTTTCTTATGACAGCACCACCTCGCAAATTCAGTCTCGAGTTCCGCCCGAGGACCGAATTAAAACACTTGCAGTAACGTACAAGCACCCATGGGCCACTGCAGACTCCGATAACTTTGTGTGTAGCCCTTTCGGTGCCTCGTCGATCGACACGTTCCGTCTTTGCCATATACTGACTCAATTTAGGGACTATCCTTAGGCCTCTTCAATACGACTGTTCCTACAGAGCATTTTGTCTTGGATAGACAAACTGATTCTGTTGGATACCTGCGCCATCTCTTGAGTGAGTCTCTCAAACTCAGAGTTCAGAATATTACACTCCCTCCAAACCATGATACCAATCTTTATGTCCGTGTGGCTGTTCTATTCTCCGGAGGACTTGACTGTACAGTCCTGGCACGGTTGGCGCACGATCTACTTCCAATTGATCAGCAAATTGATCTCATCAATGTTGCCTTCGAGAACCCGAGGGTCGTCCAAGCAGCTAAAAAGGCGACAAAACCGAGGAAAGGTTCAAGCAAGGACTCGAAAGTTGGCGTTGAATTTGCTGAGGCTACCCTTCCGGAGGAGATTGTGTCCGACGCCTCTCCTTTCGAGAATTGCCCGGACAGATGCACAGGAAGGAAGGCTTTTCAAGAACTGCAGGTTGTGTGTCCATCCCGAAGCTGGCGGTTCGTCGCAGTGAGCATCAATGGGAACCTCTCCAATGCGTATCAGCTGACAGTATAAGGTCGACGTGCCGTACTCAGAGACGATTGCCCACAAATCTAAAGTCATTAGTCTCATTTCTCCACACAATACTGAGATGGATCTTTCCATAGCATATGCTCTATACTTTGCTGCTCGTGGTGTCGGAATAGCCACTTCGAGCCTGGATGACACGCCTGTTCCATATGCCACGCCCGCTCGTGTCCTTCTTTCTGGACTAGGCGCAGACGAACTTTTCGGTGGCTACACACGTCACGCAACTGCTTTCAATCGGAGAGGGTTCACTGGACTTTTAGAAGAACTGAAACTTGATGTTGATAGACTTGGGAAGCGGAATTTGGGTCGCGATGACCGTGTTATATCACACTGGGGTCGTGAAGCTAGATTCCCTTATCTGGATGAAAATCTTGTCAAGTGGGCTGTTGAATGTCCGATCTGGCAAAAGTGCGATTTTCACCAAGACGCGTCTAGAAAGAAGCAAGATCCGGACATCGAGCCCGGCAAGAAGGTTTTACGCTTGCTTGCGTATGACTTAGGTTTGCATTCTGTGGCAGTGGAAAAGAAGAGAGCCGTAAGTTCCAGTCTCCCGATGAAGCTATTTCTAACCAGTCCAGATTCAATTTGGCGCAAGAACTGCAAAGATGGAACTGGGAAGCACCAAAGGAACAACATTGATCTCATGAGCCGTCCGTACAAGTTTTCATACCGGCAGTGATGATGACCAGATACTACTGAAGTGCTCGGTGTGCCTACGGAAGCTCATCTATCACCGCTTGTCGTGTGTTTCTGTGCAAGCAGTAACCTGGAAGCAGTACAATAGATGCCGTTGGATAAATGCACTGGCACTCATGAAGTAGTAAAGGCAAGTCTGAGCCACGTTCATTTCACAGTGTCCGGGACGAGAGACTCGGCCATACAGTTTTCCCTTCTCGCTTGCATAGCAGCATTTGGAGACACTAGCTTTCTATTGTCAACATATAGGTTGTCAACTGGTCCGGTCTCGCAGAATCAAATAAGCCTCTTCTTAGATATAACCTGCAAGAAATCAATAAAGTTTGAGATATCTACGGTCGGTCTCGTCCAACCTTTCCGTCAAGTCAAAGCCGAGTGTTCCGTCTCACCTCGCTGCGGTTCTTGGCCGGTCCGCCATTCCGAGTCGGCGTATAACTCACGTGGGAGATCTCTGAGCTGAGGCTGCTATGGATGTTTCAGCGCACCCTGGATCAACGGGAATATTCTTTCTTTCTTTGTTTCCACCTGCAACCTGAAAGTGGCGTTGCCTGAAATTTAGTTGATAAGGTACCCTCTGGAACCTAAGTTGTCTGCTGCGAAAAAGTGGATCGAATTCGCTACTTATGAAACATACAGCATATACCTGGTGATATGGTCGATTTCACGATATGGTTGAAGTTGAGCTACGGTATCCACTCATTGTGTTTAATAGGCCACCTGAAAACGACCTCAATCTTGGGACCGGAACGGCTCGTCTTCTCGAACGCTCTCGGACATTTAGTCACACGTTATGCCAGATGTCTGCAAGACAAACACTTTTAGATTTCCACCAATGAGTCCGTTAATAGTATACTTTCGGCAATGGCTGGTCAAGTGGATGTTCGACCGCTGAGAATGTATCGTTGATGTACGCCTGCCACATCTAGTACTTACTTTACTGAGGGCACAGCCTAAGCAGCCATGGCCAAGGACTGTCGATGCCCTCCCATTGCTTCCAGACCTCGTCTATCGTGGCTGAGAAAGCTCCGATTCGTCACCAGTGAGACATTCACTCCTGCGTCCTTTGCAATCAAGCAAGGAAGTTTTCATCTACTCATGCATGAATAATCAAAAAGAGGACGTTTTCTATTTCTCTGATGTCAACCCTGGCCAGAAAAGAGTCACAAGTGACTTGTTTCACTCGTCAAGGAGATACGAAGAGGAGAATGCAAATCTCGTATCATAATGTCTCAAACGGCTTTTCTTGAAATGTGGAGAAGCGAAGGATAGCTCCTTATCATCTCCCGATGCAACTAATGAAGTTGGAGGCATGGATGGCTGGGTAGCTTAAGTGACATGGTGTGAGTGAGTGAGGGATGCAGAAGATCTCCCGTGGCTATCCTGCAACTTTCTCCATGCTTCCCTCGATAGCTCCCGCCGCATGTATGGGTGTGGAATGGGCAGGATCTCAGATGGATGGGAGAAGCAAAGAAGCTCTGACTCAATGGGGGAAGGATTCCAAGGATTCAGAGATGGAGGTGGGTAGGCGATGCTTCTGCTTCTCCTTCCTGAGTACGGTACGGCTGATGTAGAGGGTATGTTCTGCATATTGGCAAGCCTTCTACGCGCCGAGCTGGTCCTTTGAGCGTGGACTTTGCAGCGTTTGCTTTCCTGGACTGGTAAGCCCCGCTCCGCCATTCTGACAGAACGGGCGCTGCTGCACACCCTCAGGAAAAAGTTCGCAGGGGCCTTCCTCCCAGAGAATGCCGCCGTCATTACATCGTGCATGGGGTCACATGGCTGGAGACTGGAAGGATATGCAAGTGCGGCTCTCATTGATCAATGAGAAGAGAGGAGAGCAGATGGAGCTAGCTCGTGCTGGCGAGTCATCTGCAGATGGCTTGGGGGTCCAGCCACAGACAGATATGTCGTCTGGATTCTTGATGTTCGAAAGCATATCAGGGTAATCATATCGGTGGGAAGGTCGAGCGAGATAACATTCTACCAAAATTGCACAAGAGCATTATCCTCATTTCCACCAGTGTCCTTGAGAGCAAACGGGATGTCTTCGGCTTCGTCTCCCAAAACCGTGGGTCGTCTTTTCATGGCCAGTCAATGTGTTCAACTGTCACAGCAGCATGACAGCCTGGATGGGGACACTTAAAGTACAGGACATATGAACGGACCAGTAGCAGGCTCGAGCTTTCTTGACGGATTCGCGTTATCATTTTCAAGCAGAGCCAGGGCCCAGCCCAGGATGGTGTTATCTATCTACCTATCCACATGAGTGCGTGCTATCGCAGCATCCATTATTGTCTGTGCCTTCCGATGCCTTCCACTCCCTCTCGCCATCCAAGTCAACTCCACTTGAATGCCGTTATGGCCAGTCTCAGTCTCAGGCTCCTCCAGAGCTGTGTAGTACGGTAGTGTTGTTTGTGTATGTCTTCCCTCGTCCTTTCGCTTGCAGCAAGGTTCAGCCAGTCTCAGTCCCGCGACTCATGTCGATTTATTTCCTCTTACAGCACTGAATAGCGCCTTTCACCAGCCATGATACTAGAAGTAGCTGCAAAATGACCAGCCGTGGCGCCGCACTTGAAATTCTACCGCTGGAAGCTAGGATAGGATGATGGTCACTGACTGTTGTGTGGTGTGGGGTGGGGTGGATTAGGTAGTTTCCTTGCTGCCACAAGCTGCTCAGTGCCCGCAACGCTACTGCCCGCCCGCCATGATTACCTTAGCTTACCTAGGTAGGGTACGAGCCAATAAGCCCACCAGAGACCAAGCAGCCAATCCCCGTCCCGCCCCGGCCATCAACCCCTCTATGATCCATCCATCCAGCCATCCATCCATTCAGCCACCCATGCGCTCAAGCCTGGATGCGACATCTGCGACCATCACGGTCATCACCACCAATCCGAGATCCTAGTCCCAGCCAAATCTTGTCCTTGTCCTTGTCCCCACCGTGTCCCCTGCTCACCTCGTCTTCTCCCTTGTCATGATTCCTTGCCCAGGCCAGAGCAGGGCCAGCTTGCGATCTGATATTCGGCACGGCTGCCTTGAGAGCATCCATGTCCGTCCTGTTCCGTGCTTGTGCTTCTGCTTCTGCTTCTGCTTCTACTCCCTGGTGCTCCTGCTTCTGATGATGGACGCTTCGCGCGCCCCAATGGTTCATCGCTCGCTCGAACAATCACAGCACAGCTCAGCTCAGCACAGCACTCAAGCACAGACGAGAAAACAAGCTGCGAGTCTTCTGCATCTGCACCACAGGCTCGTGCCGAAGATATCGGTACGGTAGATCAAGTAGAGTAAGTGTGTCTCCAGAGAACGGATACTACTGCAAGAAATGGGCATGGCTCAAAGCGCGCCGGTTCGGATTCAGATTCAGATTCAAATTCCTCGTCTACTCTTGCACAAGTTGCACTCGCGGTCATCGACTCATCGCGGGGGTTTCGAGTTTGTTTAGTGTCATACCTTTCTATCATACCTACCTGCTCCCTACCTACATATCTATCTATCTATCTGTCTCCAGGTCAAGTCAAAATCCAGCCCGGCCTCGCCCCGCCATGCTGCTTGCTTCTCGCTCGTTTATGCTGTTTCGGGCAATATATTTCAAGAAATACTGCCGCTACTGTGATATCAAGTGACCGAGTATTCCCCATTACTCCTCCTCCGAGGAGAGAACGGGTCCAGGGCGCCTTCGGTTCAGGATCCTCAGAATGTTCGATGACATTTATATTGCTCCGATTGCCCTATTCGGACCCCTCATATCTTGTTTGCACTAGCAGCTGTACGTACTGGGATGCGGTCCGCAGGCTGATCTCCTCTTCTTCGATTACACTATTACTCCAAGCGATCCCTCCTATCCCACGGCCAGGAGAACGCCTCTTCATCATTAACATTTGATTTGTCCATTGCGACTACTTTCAGTCAAGTCAGTCATACGAAGACCTCACTGGCAGCCTTCCGACATCCCGCAAAATCAAGAATAGACTCGGCGCATGCTTCTGCTCTGTAGACGCGTTTCGAATCAGTCCTTTGATATACAAACAGTATCTCGAAGAACGCAAGCTGTTTCTTGCAGAGACATTTCGCCGTTCCAGACCCCACGGTGCTGCTTGCTCCGAGGTACATAAAGTACTGAGTCTATTACCTACCTTCCTTGACTGACATCCGGTCTGGCGTGCAACGTGCAGGAGACTTTGACCTTCCAATACCAACGAGCTGTGGCTTGGGGACAGACGGGATCTATCGCATCGAAACATCAAATCAGTTTCTTGTCGTAGTCCGGGGCCTGCCTGATTTATTTATTATTGTCTGTCAGCAAAGAAGCCTCTTTCGATTCAGGCTGCTTGTGCTCCAGCTCCCGAGCCTCTCATGATCATCGAAATCGACATCGCCATCGTGCAAAGAGGAAGGACGTCTAATTCGACCACTGGCCATTGATATTGCTTCGGGTGTCCAGCCTATCCGGTACACAGGCAGGCAACAAGCGTAGCGGCCCAGGACTCCAAGAAACAGAACAGAACAGAACAGAAGAGTCCGCTCCCCATATTTGTCGGCCTTGCCACTCAATCAAAGGCATCTTTGCATCACCCTATCCTACATTGCGTTGCGCTGCGTTGCGTTGCGTTGCGACCGGTCAATCACCTCGTTCCCAGCACGTACATCGTGGCTCCTGCGCTTCGTTCTCGTTCTTCCCAATCCCAACCAGCCGCCTTCCCCTCCGGCTCCATCCAGCCTCGGTCGCATCGTCGTGCTGTGTCGCAGGAAACAACCTGGCTGACAGGGTGCTGCTGATTCTCCCGTGCCGTACCCACTGCAGCAGCACCGTAATCGTACCGTACTGCAAAGCACTGCACTGCACTGCACCGCTGGGTTTGCGTTGCGATCTCACTAGGCCGAGCCTGCCAGTGCCAGTACCAGAGCCAGAGCCAGAGCCAGAGCCTCCTCTCGCGAGTCGCCTGCCACCATTCGCCCTCGCCCCTCTTTGGTTCCCGCTGGAACTCTTCCATCCATAGGCACCGCACCGCACCGCACCACACGCGTACTCACCTGGGGGCAACACTCCAACCCAACCATAACCAACCTGCATTGCGACCAACCCAACCAAACACATACAGCGGCTATTCGCAAGATTGTCGAACAGTTCGTCCGCAGTTCCATGGTCGGTTCTCGATTCGATCCAAACTTTCTCCTTCGCGCCAATCGCGAATCAACGGTTGCTCGCAGCAGGCAAGTAGGTGCAAGCAAGGTCGGCCTCCTCCCGCCCACGCGCATTGCATGCTGCAGCTCCAGCTCCAGTTCTATGCCAGTCCAGCGCTCTCTCGAGACCTACCTAGGCGCGACCGCGCTCGAGGAGTAGTATTAGAAACTCCTCGCATAGGAGACCTCTTGACGTCTCTTGTCGGTGCAGCGGTCCGTTAGACGGAATGTACTCGGCGCAAACAACAAACGGCGGCAATGACGGCTTGGGCACGATCAACCCCGGCGTCTTGAACTCAGGTATTACCCTCTCCTCTCCTATCGCATCGCAGCGCATCGCATGCTCGTCGCATAATCTTGCTCGATTCGCCGGCAGAATCGCAACTTGCTTGCGCTTTTTGTTGCAAACTACTTCTCGCGGTGATGTTGAGTTATCAATGGCCACTGACTCTGGGCTCTGAAGTAGGTCAACTGTCGAACAGTACCGCGACGATTACGCCAGATACCAGCCCAAACCCGAGGGGCCTCAAGCGCTCTCGTTCGCCGGACACATACGATACAAGCGATCAGCTTGTTGGAGATGACGGTACGTGGTCACCAGTGATTGATGGTTTCCGCATCTATCTCATCCCCTCGCGACTGCCATGTGCTGTGCGACTGCCAATTATGATAACTCTACTGACAATGTTTCATTTTAGGTGACTCAAAACCGCGAAAGCGAGGACGACCGATGAAGTCAAGACCTCCAGGTGTTCCAGAGAGTCCGAATCAATCCTCGATGCCTCTGTCACAGATCCTCCCCCCGCAAACCCCTCAGTCGCAGACTGTACCCCTCCCCTCCTCATTAACGAATATTACCCCTACTCAAGCGTCGCCGCCAAAGACCACCCCCACCAAAACCGTCATCAAGGCATTGCCCACTGTGAGAGACCATACAACCGACCAGCTAGGACCAGAAGGAGATGAATACATTCCACGAGAATATGATGAGGCGGGCGAGAAGAAAGTCACAGCTACCGGACAGCTTCTAGACGGGCGCGATTACAGATGCCGGACATTCTTTGTGCCAAATAGAGGAGATAAACTGTTCATGCTAGCCACGGAGTGCGCGAGAGTCCTAGGATATCGAGATTCATACTTGCTCTTCAACAAAAATAGGTCGTTGTACAAGATCATTGCTACGCAGGCGGAGAAGGAGGATCTGATCCACCAGGAAATCCTGCCATTCTCTTATCGCTCGCGCCAGATTGCTATAGTCACGGCAAGGTCCATGTTCCGACAATTTGGTAGTAGAGTTATTGTCAACGGACGGCGGGTACGGGATGACTACTGGGAGACCAAAGCCAAGAAGCAAGGCTTCACCGAAGAAGATCTTGCTGGAGAAAAGAGGCCGGGCGCTGCCAAAGCCAGGGACGCTGCCGCCGCAGAGGCTAATGCAAGCGCGTCTTTGACGCTAGCCCACCACGGTGATATAGTCTACAGCAATAATCCTGGACACTTTGGCGGTGTCCATCCCCAACCTCAAACGGTCCAGCCAGGTCTTATGGGAATTCCAGGCGGAGCAACGACCCTTCCCATGATCACGCTGGCACCAGAACAGCCCGATATGCGTCAAAGAGATTTTAGCAACATCCAGCGGCCCCGCCAGGAGATCACCGGCCCAGCGTACCAGGACCGTACACAGACTAGCCCTCCACAGGAGCTCCTGACGCAAGCTCACCATGCTGCTGAGTACAACAAATCTGTAAACTTGCAACGAAACCGGAGCAGTGAGTATCTCGATCAGCGATGGAGACAGCGCCATGAAGGTCCGCCATCCAATATTGCACCACAGCCAGTAGGAACCAACGATGGCCTGCCACCCACACAGGCTTTGCAATCCCCACGAACCACGCAGAGCGGTGTTCAGCAACCTAGTCTGTCTCAGCAAAGTTCTCATCACATGATAGGGGCTCAGTCATATTCACAACCTCCGCATCAACCAAATCCTGTAGCCCAGACTCCAATGAGAACAGCTCCGCCGAGTACCATGCGGCCAGATCAGATGGGTAGATCGCCAGGCCTTCCACTTGGACCAAGCGGACTTGGGCAAGGAAATAATTATGGCTTCCAACAGAATCAAATGTGGCCACCTTCCCAACCCCAGCAATCTCCACAACATTTCTCCGGTTATGCCTCTCATGGTTCTCAGCAATCCCCTCACATTCAACAATCACCGCATCAACCACCACCACAGCTTCGTCAATCAGGAAGCAACCCTCAGATGCAACCAGCTTTGCAGTATCCAGGCATGCAGGGCATGGGCCAGGGCTATCCGGCACCAGGCCGCGGTCTTTACCAACCTGATCAAGGACCACAGCAATTCATGCAGCCAAACACATCTGGCCCTCAGCCTGGACCTCAAGGCTGGGCAGGTCAGCAGCCTCCAGGAGGATCTGGCGGTAATTGGGGGTACCAATGAGTTGACCTTCGAGAAAAATGCAATCATTACGTCTGACGAACTTGACTAAGAGATGAGTACATAAATACATGACATAAATGTATTGTGTATGGTATCACGAATACTCCAAATAACGATATGTGGGCAACATACGCAGGAGGGGAAATTAATGGAGGATATGGTAATTTGTCGTTTCTTCAAGAACCTGTCTGCTTGCATCAGGCTAGTAGAGGAGTTGGCGTCAGTAACTCATCGAGGTGGATCTCGTTTGTTTTCCAGCTATGCTGCTTTCTTGTACAGTACAGCATTATTTGCGTTGTTGTGTTTGCCGGTCGATATACCTATATTTGCTTCTAATGGCTGTCGTTCATTGAAACCTTTATCTCCTTACGCATATTTTTCACTTCTGGCTCTGTCTGGTATGAATGGCCAAGGCTGTGGCCGTCTTCGGACTGTTGATCATTTCATTTGAACTTTTATTGGGAAGGATAACGTGTACTCGGCACTTTTGGCATTCAAGCTTTTGGCTTGTTTGAGAGCATTGCAAGGTCTGCTGGAAAGTATTGTTTTGGGTTTGGGGTATACACATGTCTGCATTTTGCATTTCATTGCATTTTATGCAGGAGGTTTGGCTTGTTTGTCGTTGAACCCTGGGCGGAGTTGTGGTCCTTAGGGTATATCTCCTCCTTTTCTTTCGGAGTGAAATAGGAATAATATTCTTGCTTTCTTCTTCACAAGTCTGTGTGTATGAAATTCCAGCAGTGTACGACAATTCGGCAATTTCAATCAAGACCGAGGCTGGCCATGAGAAAACTTATGGAGACGTCAACAAAACATGGCATTTCGGAAGATCTGCCGACCTTGGGACCAGGCAAATTTGCTAGCTTTCCCAGCAAGCATATTTGATAAAGAGGAGTCGGCATTTCGACCTGCCAGATGTGGTATGGCCCCTCTGTCACTCGGAAAAGCTACACGCGCACCAATACGAGCGAGACCCATGCGAGCCACGGACGAAAATGCGGCGATTCACAATAACATATCCACAGCGATCTAGGTTAATCATATTGCGGGACCCCGCGGGGTCGTGTCGGCAAGCTGGTTCCTGGTCTGGTATTGACATTTGTATGGTGGAAATACTTTTAGGGTTGCTGTCATTCGGAGCTCTGCTCCACCAGGTTCTTCATTAAATACTTGACAGCTTGGTTACCCATGTGGCATGCTAGTGATTGAGCTACCTCTTGCATAGCTTGGGAATAAGTACCGAGCATGAGGTCCTATATAAGCCGAGGAGCTGCTGTTTGTTTTTCCAATTGTTGGATACAGGATACTGAACCATTGCTTCCAGCTGCGCGATTGGATTAAGTAGAGCAATTTCCTCAGAGTTGTTCCATTATGCGCATTGCTTCCCTTCTAGCCTTGGCTTTGCCAGTGCTTTCAGCCGCATCTGTTCTTTCCAAGTGAGTACTGCTTCGAGCTTGCTCGATGTCCGGATTCCAAACATGACTTTGAAATCATGCAAATGCTAATTCCTACAGATCAAACAACCAACCATTCTTCTACAAAGGCCACGATTTAAGCTCCCTCAAAACTCTAGAAGATGATGGTTCAATCTTCAAAGATACAGCCAGACGCAATGCCACTAGACCCGTAGAAGATATCCTTGGCGATGGCGGCATGAATACTGTTCGTCTTCGGATTTGGGTAGACCCCGTCGGTGGGACGAATGGATTGGAATATACTATCGCTCTGGCGAAACGGTTCCAGAAGAAGGGATACAAGATCTATCTTGACTTTCACTTCTCGTGAGTTCTGGATATATCATTTGAGAAGACTGGGAGCTGATATATTTGGAACAGAGATTCCTGGGCGGATCCCAACAAGCAGCCGGTACGTTTGCCCTTGTTTGAGCTGCTCTTCACAACATTCAGATATTGAGATCTGGGCTGGATCAGCGCTGACTATCTTGAAGCCTCCAGCAGCCTGGCCTACAACTCTCAAGCCACTCGCCTCAACCCTCCGAACCTACGTCAAATCAACACTCATTTCCTTCAAAAAGGCCGGTATCAACCTCGACATTGTCGCCCTCGGCAACGAAATTCGACATGGTATGCTCTGGCCTGTCGGATACGTCGACGTCGATGTGCAGCCTTGGTCTGCTACCGTAGCGAACTTCTCGAGTCTAGCGACACTGTATAAGGCTGCGAGGGCCGGTGTTGATGATGCTATTCATAGTGGTGTGAGGAGGCCTGAGGTGATGATACACGTCGACAATGGCTGGAATATCACGTTACAGCAGCGATGGTATGGGGCGCTGATTGCGAATGGCGTTCCTGAGAGTGCGTTTGATACTATTGGGGTATCGTTCTATCCGTTCTATGGGTATGTGATCGATCCCAAATCCTCTCCTCCGGAAGACAACCAAGGTCTTCGGATGCGAAGACATGCCTTCAATCCTTAGATTTCATGAAAAGCAGCACTAACTTCCCACAAGTACCGCCGCAACATTCGCCAACCTCAAGACGAGTCTCAATACTCTAGCGAAGCAATATCGCAAGCCTCTCCAGGTTGTCGAGACAGATTACCCAGCCATCTGCAATGGACAGTGGAATCCCATCCCCGAGTCCTCAGAGCCCGAGATTCCATACAGCATTGATGGGCAGATTACATGGACCAAGAAGGTCATTGAGATTGTGAAGGCCGTTCCATATGGACTGGGAAGGGGTGTGCATTACTGGGAACCAGCTTGGTTGAACAAGTGAGTTTTATTTGTTTTGGATCTTTTCTGTTGAATAAGCGAAGAGGGAAGGCTGTTTCGATTGTGGATATGAAGCTGACTGCAATCGCGCATAGTACTTCTCTGGGGAGTGATTGTAATGATGCTATCCTCTTCACGCCAGATTATAGCAACTTTCCCGAGATGGTTGGGTATTCGAGAAAATCTGTGAATATCTTCAGGTGACGTGGACCTTGTTCTGGAAAGGGTACTGAGAACGACCGAGAATGTTCTTCGGTCTCTTGGAGCTAGGGAATGTAATGCATAACATGATAGAATATGTCACTTCTAAACCTTGGTTTGGATTGTCTCTGTTGTTCTAATGACTCTGTGAAAAAAAGAGATCTTGAAGCGAAGGAAAAGTCGATTTTGATCACTTGATCTATCCGTCATTCATGTAGCATGCTGCGTTTACGGGATCAAACTAGTAGAAAAGGTACTCATGATAATCCAATATCCTAACAGGAACCCTCGAAATCTCGGGTGTATCAGAAATATTACGCCATCAGTGTCTAGATGGATGGTATACGAGCTTCGAAGCCAGTTGCATGTCCGTGAGAACACTCGAAGTTTATACTTCCTCTTGACTGGCTTCTAAGTATAGACAGTACCTTGCTCTATTAATTTAGCTGTAAAGACCCAAAAAGGCTTCTAGAACATGACTCGACCCAGTCTGGGGAACAGGCATCGTCCTAATCAAGCACAGGCTCTCGTTCCCCGCCATCTGTCAGTGAAACCAGCCGAGTGCTTGAAACCACCAAATGTTGGTATCAGGTAGATTTCCATTACTCATCGTGTCCTATAGCATAGGTTATAGTCAACTTAGCAATAGCCCCTTTCTTCCATTCTCTAAAGTACTGAGCCTCGTTTCTTACATGAAGGATTCTTGACCGTTGTTGGAACACGAACAGTTTAGGCCAATCAATATTGGCTAGAAGCACCGGATTCAGCACCTCGCATCAGGGTTCCGAGAGCCGCCCAAGACAGACCCGACGAGGAGACGACTGCGACTCCACACTCATCGAGAGCTTGCGCCACCAACTTATTCCTTTCCTTTCTGCCCATTCATTCTTATCACGATATTAATTAACGTGACGTCCTTATCTACGAGTCGCTCTCGAGTTGTACATATTGCGCCCAGTGATCCCGTCCGAGACCCTCCTCACGAACCCGGATCGGCAGCTCAGTACCACTGTCGTCATCCTCTTATTGACCTCATCTTCGATCCTATCTCCCTCGCCTCCTTCCACCCAAGCCCGCAAAAATGGTCCTGGAAATACCCAGGAGGCGGCTTATGCGCTCAGTCAACAGCAATTACATCTACGGAAGAGTGGTGAGTTGTTTTCCTCAGGGGGTCCGAGTTCGAGTCTTCTTTGCTCTGGTTGCACCTGCAGTCGTGGCTTTTTACGCAAGACAGATTTACTGATTACATTCCCCGGGACAGCCACTCGTACATACCATCATCTTCCTGATAGAGCTCGCCATGGTTGCGAGACTGATAGCAAAGTTCAACAGCTACTATGCAGACCGCCCAGGTACGTTTCAGAAGTGGAGGAAAGAAGATACATGTTCTAATGCTACCAAAGTGCTCACGATGATGATCACGAACGCGGTACTGGGTGGCATAGCAGACACAGTAGCACAATCGATTACAGCAATTCGACTCTCAGCTCTGCGCAAGCCAGGAGGAATAACCAAGGATGATACGGTTGCTATTGAGATCCACGAGCTGGACAGGAAGAACCCCCTGATGGATCAGGACCTTATTCCTAACTCCAAATTTCTGCCACCACCATTCGATTTCGAGCGCCTGACAAGATTCATGGCGTACGGCTTCATGATGGCTCCTGTGCAATTCAAGTGGTTCCAGTTCTTGTCGAGAGCTTTCCCGATCACGAAGACGAGTGCATTGGGTCCGGCAGTAAAGATGGTTGCTTTCGATCAACTTATCTTTGCACCTGTTGGTAAGTTGTTCTAATTACTGGAGAGAACTAGGGACGGGGATGCTGATTTCGCTTCTAGGTATTGCGACTTTCTTCACTGTTATGACAATCGCAGAAGGTGGAGGTCGCCGAGCTGTGTCACATAAGCTTCGTGATATGTATCTGCCAACCTTGAAGGCAAACTTCATGGTTTGGCCTGCTGTGCAGATCATCAACTTCCGCATCATGCCAATCCAGTTTCAGCTTGTAAGTCATATTTCCCTCAAGTCTCAAGGAACTGATTCTAATATTATCTGTCACGATAGCCCTTCGTATCCACAGTCGGCATTGCCTGGACAGCTTATCTCTCTCTATCCAATGCTGCTGAAGAAGCAATGGATGCTCGGTCAGCACCTCAGTCGCCCAACATCCGTTTGCTTTGATTGATTTTACGTTCAGGTCAGGGCGAGTATAGAGGACAACAGGGCATTAGGGGAACGGCGTTACAAATGAAATACTCAGCACGGTTTAGGAAGGCCAAATGGGACTACAATTCTTGAGAGGGACTTTCGAGAGGAACAGGTACTTTATGAATGAAGGCGCAAGGATCTGAAGATATGAGGAGTTAAGGAGCAAATTGTGTTCTTTCCACCAATTTGAAATTCTGCAAGGCGTCTATGTGAAAATTTGCATCAAAGTCGCGATATCAGCAGATTGATGAACAAAAAGAAATAAATACCTCATGTTCTTGAAGTCTCTTCCGTCCAAGACAGCTCCTCGTTTCAATTGGGTGACCGAGAAGGTGCCGATCGAAACCACTCACCCCACCAAGATTCAATAGAGGGGCACCAGCCCACGCCTTCTTGCTTTTTGTTACATACTCCCCCTCAACGCCATTTAAGCTCTTTCGAAACCCTCAACTTCTTCTGAGAACTTCACAAAACATTACAAATTACAGATACCAAGATGTCTCTCTCTAATAAGCTCTCAATTACTGACGTTGATCTCAAGGGCAAGCGGGTGTTGATCAGAGTAAGTTGCTTTCCTCTTCAACACATACACAACATGCCACTAACAACTGCTCTCCATTACAGGTCGACTTCAACGTCCCTCTCGACTCCGATAAGAAAGTTACGAATACCCAGCGTATTGCCGGTGCCGTCCCAACAATCAAATATGCCATTGACAATGGTGCGAAGGCCGTGGTCCTCATGTCCCACCTGGGCCGCCCAGACGGCAAGGTGCAAGCCAAATACTCCCTGAAGCCAGTCGTGCCAGAGCTAGAGAAGCTCCTAGATGGAAAGAAGGTTGAGTTCGCACCAGATTGCGTTGGAAAGGAGGTTGAGGATATCGTCAACAAGGCTAGCGGCGGACAAGTCGTTCTCTTGGAGAACTTGCGTTTCCACGCCGAGGAGGAGGGAAGCTCTAAGGATGCTGAGGGAAAGAAGGTTAAGGCAGATAAGGCTAAGGTTGAGGAGTTCAGAAAGGGCTTGACTGCTCTGGGAGACATCTTCATCAGTAAGTTCTGCGCTCACTATGGAAGGGCAATAGCTGATTCTATGCAGACGATGCTTTCGGAACTGCCCATCGTGCCCACAGCTCCATGGTTGGAGTTGACCTCCCACAAAAGGCCTCTGGTTTCCTCATGAAGAAGGAGCTTGAATACTTTGCCAAAGCTCTTGAGAACCCTCAACGTCCTTTCTTGGCTATCCTCGGAGGAGCAAAGGTTTCCGACAAGATCCAGCTGATTGATAACTTGCTCGGCAAGGTCAACAGCTTGATCATCTGTGGAGGCATGGCATTCACATTCAAGAAGACCTTGGAGAACGTCAAGATTGGAAACAGTCTGTTTGATGAGGCTGGCAGCAAGACTGTCGGAGATCTTGTTGAGAAGGCCAAGAAGAACAATGTCGAGCTTGTTCTCCCAGTTGACTACATCACCGCAGACAACTTTGCTAAGGACGCAAAGACCGGCACTGCCACTGATTCGGAGGGTATTCCAGATGGATGGATGGGTCTTGACTGTGGTCCTAAGAGTATCGAGCTCTATAAGGATGCTATCGGCAAGGCTAAGACCATCCTCTGGAACGGTCCCCCAGGAGTCTTCGAGTTCGATGCCTTTGCGAAGGGAACTAAGGCTACTCTCGACGCCGCAGTTGACGCCGCACAAAACGGCAAGATTGTCATCATCGGTGGAGGTGATACTGCAACTGTAGCCGCCAAGTATGGTGTTGAGGACAAGCTCAGCCATGTGTCAACCGGAGGTGGAGCTTCTCTCGAGCTGCTCGAAGGAAAGGAACTCCCAGGTGTCACTGCTCTGTCGAGTAAGTAAACGAATGGCAGACAAAGCGGCTTCCTCTGATTCCTGTCAAGGCCGTTCCAGCAAGTCCAGCCTATAATGAAGAATGAAAATTGATGAGGCACGTCCTTATATAGCTCATATCACAATCCCAATGAAACTATCCCCATGTGTTGATGTGCCCATGCGGAAGACCAGTGATGCCATTTGTATGCTACCCTTTTATGGTGATCTCTAATAATGCCCCAAACTCCAACCTGCCATTATATTCGTGCTCATGATCGAATTTCGTCAACGCTTCTTGCTCGCCTCAACCTTCTTGAGCTCCTCCCTGGGAAATGATTAGCTTGGTGGGTATTGTTGGCCTGAGACCAGTGCTTACTTCAATTGCGCAGAGAAGTCCTCGCTCGTATCATCGTCATCCCAGCTCTCCTCCCACAGATGTGTGTTGTCGCCGGGTACCTCAGTCTCTTCCTGTGTCCAGTCTGCAAACGAACATTAGCCTCTTTCCAAGCTGTAAATCCTCTCAAAGCCACCACTCCCTGCCCTCGGCCATTCCAACAAATTTAAAGACCTACTCTCTACTGGGAAGTCCTCGAACTCATCATCCTCCTCCAATGCAGCCGTAGGCTTGCTATCCTTCGCTGTGTCGGCGCTCTTGTCTGTGGCAACGGCCTTGTTTGCTGGCGCAGCGCCTGATGCTGGTGCGGCAGACATATCGATTGCGCGTACTACGAGGGTACGATATGTGTACGAGTGACTGCGGAAGATAGAGGAGGTGTGTTTCGAGAGGCTTCGCAAGGTGACGCGCTTGTGGGTGTATGAGGCTGATTTGTATGTCGAGAGCTCGGCTTGAAAACGAATGCGAGCGAGCTTGAGAAGCTGCAGCCGAACGAGTCAGCAAACGAGACGAGACCAGACCGCAACCAAAATGGATCTAAGTCGCCGTCGGTGGCTGTACAATGACGGTGTATGGATCTTTCTCTGGATTTGAATTGGATCTAATTACTTATGCTTACTTCATATAAAGTTCAGAAATTCCGGAAATCTGTTTCTCTTCTCGACAGTTATTGCTTTGGAGGCAAATCCATCCCACCTCTTTGACTCGTTTAGTGTCTACGCCGCCCCATCACGTTTCTGACTGTTCAGATATTTCCTCGCTCAACAACTACGTCAACCGGGGGAGTCTGTCAATTACAATCTGCTTGTCTTATCAGTATATCCTATAGCTCAAGCTACAGCTGTAAAAAGTTGTCTTACCGCCAAACTCCATGAGAATTGTTTCCGTCTGATCCGGGTGGACTACGGACATATATTCGCTCCCAAGGAATCCACACACGTGCCATAACAAGTACAACATGAGCAGGTGGTTCAGAGGTGTGACCAAGGCTTCGGCCCCAATGGTTGCCGAGGATGAAGATCGACATCTATTGCAGGTTGAGCAGGCATTGTTGAAGCTACTCAACGATGACATTGCAGAGGCAGACAAGATCCTGAAACAGCAGAACTCCTCGTACCATCACCTGGGACGGGGAATATCCAGTTTTATATCTTCCATGTTGGCTGCTGAGAAGGAGTTGATGAAAGATGCTGCCTCTATTCTACAGTCTGCTGAGAATAAGACTTGGGAGGATATGAAGACTGCTCAGAAGTCTCCTACGGCGTTTCAATCTCATATATATCCGCCTGGGACAGAGTACCTTTTGTGTTATGCTAGTAAGCTTTCACTTCTCAACATTGAAATACTGTAGGCTAACATGAGCTTTTGTCTCACAATTGACAAGTGCAATATGTGCTGTCTTGTCTGGGAGTGTGACAGGAGCCATGGGGGGCTTCTTCAAACTGCGGAAGAGCTTCATGACTCTTGATGGTATCATGGATATCGAATCAAAGTATCTACAAAAGAGAGCAGCTTCTCGAAGGGGCTCTGTGGCTTCACATAAAGACGCTGAGAGCGAGAGTGTGAAATTGCCAATTGGTAGCGACGGAGCTTCGCTTCAGCCCATCAGCACCGAAGACGAGAAGGCGGCTATTGCAGGTGCTGTCGCTCTTAATGGAGCACCAGGGAGTCCGGCATTGAATCGAACACAGACATCAGCGACTACTGGATCATTACAGATCCCCACTCGAGTTGAGAGCAAGCTTTTGGATATCGATCCGGCATCTGTTGGGATCACTTCTCACACCGACGTATTCATCCATTCGGGAACGAGGCTTTGTTATGGCATCCTGCTTGTTGTGTTTTCAATGATTGAAAATCCCGTGTTCAATAGGATTTTATACAGTGGGTGTTACACGCACTACAGACCTGCAATCACTGACCATTCTGCTAGTCGTGGGCTTCAAGGGTGATAGGGAACGCGGAACAAGGTATCTCTGGCAAGCGGCCCGTTTCAATAACTTCAACAGCGCCATTGCGGGCATTGTTCTCCTTGCATACTACAACGGCCTTGTCGGCTTCTGTGACATTCTTCCAACGGATGATATGGCAAGTGATGACATCTCTGGATATCCAAGAGCCAAGTGCCACGCTCTTCTGGGAGATATGCGACGCAGATACCCAGAGTCTAAGTTATGGAAGATGGAAGAGGCGCGAATGCACTCATCCAACAGGAATCTTGGTGCCGCCATCAAAATGCTTTCAGAAAACTCCAACAGTCAGATGAAGCAGATTGCTCTCATCAATATTTTCGAACTTTCTCTCGTAAGTGTTGATCGAAGTACAGACATTGTACACATAAAACTTTCGAGAAATATTACTAACTTTACGGCAGTCTGCGATGTATTCTCAAGACTACGACTTGACCGCAAGGAGCTGGATCCAAGCAGCAGAATTGAGTACTTGGTCACCAACGTTGTATGCTTACTTGACTGGTGTGGCATACCTGGAGTCATATCGCAATGTTCGTGAGAGTGACCCGACGGCAGCCAAGGCGTTCAAGGAAAGGGCAACGGAGTTCCTCAGAAAGGCGCCAACCATGGCAGGCAGTGGGTCTACTTTTTTTTTTTTTAAATCCACTTGATTTTGAACAGCAGAATCAAAGATACTGACATATGTTTGCAGAACAAAAGGTCATGGCGCAAAACCTGCCCTTCGACCTATACATCGTGCGTAAGGTACAGAAATGGGAGGAGAGATCCAAATCCTGGAAGGTAGACCTCATCGATGCAATCGGAACAAGTCCATTGACCGAAATGGTATACTTCTGGGGCGGAATGAAGAAACAGGACGAGGTCCAGCTGCAGAAGTCTCTCGATTGCTTGTCGTGGGATCGGACAAGCCACGCAGAAAAGTTCAAAGCTGATCTTGACGAGACGGCGATTCAGGCGGTCCTTCAGGCTGCTCTCATCCGAAACTTGGGACGATACGACGAAGCGCGAGAGATTCTCACAACCGAGATTTTGCCTCACGATAAGTACGTATAAGTTTCCCAGAAAATACTACAGTAGCTAATAGGTCTCAGAAATGCATTCAGGGGCCATCTGAAAGATGATTGGACTTGCCCTAGTGCACACTATGAAATGGCTGCTTTGGCTTGGGTTGAAAAGGACCTTGATGGCGCAGACCATAAAGCGAAGGTGATCGATTGCCAGGAATGGCTTACCAAGACGCAAAAATGGCCCTACGAGTGGGTGCTGGACTCGAGGATGTCTATCAAGACCACGACGTCAATGCTTACTGTAAAGAGGCACAGGAAGATCATGGGTCTTTAAATTTGCTTCTGAGAGGTGTATATAGACAGACCACGTTTGTGCATGAATTATGAAGACACGGATGGCATTTTGTGGAAGCCACACAGCGGATAAAGCTCGCTGCTCAGGAAAAGCTTTGTGTCATAGGTAGGCGCAGCACAAGCTGTGCTCAAGAGCGGCTATGGGAACGTTCTAGTTCCACCAGAAAAGTGCTGTTTGTTCCACATTGCTGCCCATAGTGTTCATTGCCTTTTAGATCGTCTTGTCTGCTGTATCATATCTAGCTTTTCCTTGACGAGGTCTTTGTTTACATCTCACATAGGCGAGCGCCCGACTTCATCCTTTTAATAAGCTAGAATCAAACCTATTACGATATCTCTGAAAGAAACCTGGATTCCAGACCAACAATGGTCAACAGCATATATATACTTGCCTAGTCGCAGGATTTTATTTCACAAATTCGCTCTCTTCATCATCAGGACCACCTTCCCGAGCAAATCCCTATCATGTGCTTCCGAATCATCACCACCTTCACCTGTTGCCAAAGAACAGAGACGACAGCAATATCACTGTGTGAAGCCTACCTTACGGGCCGCTCTTGCGACCGCGCTCCAAGGCCTCGAACTGCTCGTGGTCTCTGCGATGTTTGTCTTCAACTACTAGTGGATGCCCAACGTCCACCTGCTAGCCAGTCGGGATTCGAGCGAACTACGATCGGACGGATTCCAGATGCGCCGAACATACGGAGCCCACTCGTTGAAATGTCTGCTTCTACTAGGGAGTCACGAAGAACATGGTCGGTATCTGACACAGCATGGTCTGAACCAAGGAGGTTTTCGGCCGCAGGGCCTGAAGTTGCTAGAATCTTAATGGGACCAACGGTTGATCGGCAGGAAATACGTCGCCTTCGCCAGGAGAGAATGATCACCGATACATTTCACAATCGTTCTCCACGTCGCGATCGTGGCCAACACCTCACAATCACTATACCGAATCGTGAGGAAATCTCCGAGTACAATCCTGCTCTGATGTTTGAGTCGACGAGGGATAGTCGGATCCGTTCTGCGAGGCAGGCAGCGGAGGCTGGTGGTGTGATTACTCGTCTTGCTCCAAGCGAGGAGGTGACGAGTCCCGAGCAGTCACCGTTGGAGGAGGCGGTTCAGTGTGCGAATGCTGTGGCGCGACTGTGGTATGGATTTTCGTGAGGTCTGAGAGAAAAGGATGTCCAATAGCTGGTGGTACAAATGGGTCAGGGGAGACCCGATGAAGGTTTTAGGAGTCGGAATCCGTTGTATGCATTTTGTCTATACCTAGTGAATGACAAGGGCGGGCACGCTCAAGCTCATGATAATCATATACAGGTCTATTTGTAGATACACATGCAAAAGTCGGCTACCCTCTTTCAGACTTCTCGATAGAGCTGGACTGGGCTAGAATTAGCAGTTTAACTCTGAGAAATACCACTTGCTTCCAGCATGGTGGTACTTGGTTGTTTGGTAGCCCATTGCTAGTCACAATGAAAAGTAGTCTGAATGCACTTCCAGCAAGACACTCCAATATACACAAGGGAGAAGAATAAGCAAGTCACCAGAGATTCTTATGTCGGCTTGCAAAAAGGTCAGGACCGATTGTAGCATCTCACGTGCATGTTTTCTACTTTCCCTTTCACTCCAGAACTCATCCCTCAATGTCCGCATTCCTAATTACAGTCGTCTCATCCCAGTAAAACACGGAAATCTCCACATCATGTAGCACACTGTCCGGTAGGAAATCAAAGCACAGCTCGCAGGTCACTCTAAGCTGTTTTCCAGCCCCTAGACTCACCCTCGCCACGATCATCAAGCATCAATGCACCCGCAATGGTAATAGTACACTTTTCTTAGAAAAATCTCACCCGGGCCATGACAAGTAGCAGTACAGGCAGCTCAAGTTTAGAGCCTGACAAAGGTGTCCCTAACGTCTGTAGTCCCCGGGATGACGACCGTCCTTGTGGGCCATCCTCTGTACCCAAAGCGAATAAGAGGGTCGAGATTTGCACTCCACCGCCTCTGGAACTCCTCGTCTGACACGGAATTCTCATGATTATCGAAAAGCATGGATACTTGATGCATCAGGATTGCTATAATAACCCGGAATTCGAGGCTTGGCATGAGGATATGGGAGACAGGCGCTGGCTCCGGGAAATCGAGAGTCATGGTCGTCCCAAGCTCCCACATCTCTCCAGTCTCTGTAGCGGCTAAGATTTGCCCATAATTTTCGTCAAATGCGTCAACGCCGCAGCCCAACATGTGAAGACATGGCTGGAGGGCTCCTTCGTACAACTGGTGGAGACGCGTCGCAGTGTGGAGATGAAAATACAGGTGTTTGATCTGAGGCTGGACTGTGTCGAGACCGAATGTCGTAAGGAGAGTAGCGAAATCAGGATAGGTCTCGGTACACAAGTGGGTCTTCTAGATTATTTGTACTTCATGTGGATTGTCGATAATGGAGAAGTATGGTAGTTGTGGAAGGGGCTGGAGATGACAGAACATTGCAGAGAAAACAGCGAAGTCGAACGTGGGGGCTTGCTGAAGCGAGAGGAAGTATTACTCGAACGTTAATCCGGTCGGCGGATTGTGAGGTGGTGCATTCATGCTGGCTGAAATTGATTTGAGATTTGCTCGGCTTGCTGTCTGGTTGACTGATTATCTCACTGGGACGGAGACTGCGCCATGATTATATAGTGGCTTGGAACAACGAGAGAGTTAAATAGAAAAGAAGGTGGAGAGGAGATAGGAACTCACAGCTACCTACTAATAATCACAATGATTTCAACAAAGCACATCTGCGTACATCTCCATTCATCTGGACTGGTGGTTCGGTTTCCTACTTCAAATTCAGAAGAAACATTCTACCTATTGAAAAAACCTACTACCCCAATCAGTAAGCGTGGCGTCTTAGAAGCCGAAAGAAATAGACTGCCGAAGAATGGACAAACTTTGATAAAAGGTGACAAAAAAGCTTACAGCGATGGGGTCTCTTGGAAGCTATGGCTTCAGTATCATTGAGAAGGTATTTGTACCTACGTGAGACAGGCATAGAAATATTTTCTTTCTAGGCCCCGGACTCTCGTGCTTCAGTGAGGTATTGCTGAGACTGGCAGACCGCGAAGAGAACATCCATTGTTGAAACAACGAATTTAGCGAGCTTGCCTAATCCTTTCCTGGCTTCCGCTTATTGTCAACAAAACAATCCCATAGTCCGAGGTCAACGATAAAATGAGCGAAGAAAGTGAATTTCAATCAACTGCTTATTTAGAGGGTGTCGCTCTTGTGCTCGGCAGCCCCAAGTAACATTTCTACTTAAAATTGTCAATTCTGACGACTCTCTAGCATAAGCATCGCCTAAGCTGATGCGACTCTTTTCGCGCATTGCTAGGAGAATGCTGTAGCAAACAACCCGAGGAATGGCAGGCTTACCAGGATAGGTGTAGCGTGTGGTGTCTACGTTATGGGGGCATTTGAGAGCGTTGTGTCTGGATGCTTGTTCAGGCTTCTTTTTGCAGCGGAGTGGATGTCAATGATATGAACACCGTCCTTGCGAAAGGTGTGCAGTGTCTTTTCTTCATATGTGCACGGGTAGTGTTTGGCTCACGGCTATTAAAGTTCTTTGCAACAGCATGGAGTATCGCAAGTACTTATAATGATTGCAGTCTACATATAAGTCACGACCTATCTCACCCCCACGCTGAGCGAAGTAAAGCCTTCATCCCACCACAAGCTGGACACAGTTCAATTGTACCCAAAAATACATGATCCTCTGCTGCCCTCGGTGTTCGGTCTTCATTTCCTTATGTGAGCACGCCCAGATTTTCGGATTTCGGTTTTCAATACGTAAGCTCTTATTGGTCTACGTTAATTTGAACCAAAAAATGGGGCTGTAACCCCCCGACTTTGTGGGGTATACCGGTACTTGTACAGATTGGAACATACCTCCGTTGTTTGCTTGTGCTTTTGTGTTGGTTTCGTCTTTCTTCGTTCCTAGCCACCTTACGAAACGCGCAAGCTCCCGCCTTGAAGAACCTTGCAGTGGAGAAACCCAATTGCAGATCTCTTGAAAAGCTTAGACATCGTGGTAAGCTTCTGTCCCTCGACGACTCCACTTCCTGCCCTGAGTATAGCATAGAACTTCTCTTTACATTCTGCGGACAGCGAATGGGACCCATTTCATTACAAATTTATCTGACGAACCGATCAATCTCCTTCCCTTGGCAGTGGATATTTCCCTCGCAGTGCACTGAATAAAGCCAGTCTTGCGGAGAACTTCTTTCATGCCTGGCAGGCGTTGCTGGAATTGACAGGACTCGGGGACGCGTATGATTATGACGCCGCAATATGTCCTCTGCTGGTGACGAGACATCGATTGGTGTAGGAAAGAACGTTACCTTGAGCCTCACTGCTCTCACGATGTATATAATGTCTCTTTCCAACCAAAGTAGATTGTTCTTCACCATCCTCCTCGTCAGTCTCATTTTCCTACTTATCCCGATTTCATTCCTCCCCCGCTTCACTCTCTTTCTAGCAGATCCTCTTCCAGTTTCCTCCTCGGATCAACTACTATCCCTTCAAAATGCATTCCTCCACTATTGCCGCTGTCGTCCTCGCCGCAGGAGCTGTCTCTGCTCATGGCAATCACGATCTTGACCGTGAGATTGCTGTGAGAGAAGCAATGTTCCAGTACACCAGCAGAGATGTGTCTCACTGTGAGGCCAAGATGAAGTCTCGAGGCCTCGAAGCACGCGCAACTCAGAGACGTAGTGAAGTTGCGGCGCGGTTGATGAAGAAGCGTGGCATCAAGGGTATATCTTCCACAACTCCATTGCAGTTATGGCAGTCATGCTAATGTCTGACTGTTGCAGCACGCGATGTTACCTCGGTCCTTGCAACCGACCATAACTCCACCAGCCTTGGATATACGTTGGAGACCGCTGAGACCACCATCTTTGCCTCCAACGGCTCGTGTGTTTTGACACCTGAGGGAGAGAGCGGCCCATACTGTGAGCTTGCCGACCTGTCTTTAGAAGCGGCGAGAGTTACATGCTAACAAGAAACAAGACGTTGCCGGAGAATATGTTCGGACCGACCTGGTCGACGGTCAGGTCGGTGTCCCTGTCCACTACGACTTCCAGATCCTTGATGTGGAGACATGCGAGCCAGTCGCTGGAAAGTACTTCGAGATTTTCAGTAAGTGAACAATCCGCACCTCGAAACTCACAGCAGCACCAACTGACCTACGAAGACTGCAACTCAACTGGTGTCTACTCTGGCACCACCATGTCCGGTAACGGAAACACTGACGACGTTTCCGTCCTCGATGAGACTTTCCTACGAGGTCTACAAGCTACCGACGACGATGGAGTTGCCTCGTTCGACACCCTCTTCGCTGGTCACTACACCGGCCGTGCAACCCACATCCACACCATTCTGCACATGAATGCCACTCTCCGAGACAATGGAACTATCTACGATCTCACAGCAGGACACATCGGACAGACCTTTTGGGATCAATCCATTCGAGACCAGGTCGAGCTTCTTTCACCATACAATACCAATACCCAGGACGTTACCTCCAATTCTGATGATCGTGTTTTTGCTGTCGAGGCCGCTTCTAGCGACCCCGTTTTCAACTATGTCATGCTCGGTGAGACGCTCCAGGATGGACTCTTGGCCTGGTTGACTCTCGGTGTCAACACCACCCTTTCCAACACTATCAGTCCCGCTGCTACCTACTATGCCACTGGAGGTGTTGAGTCAACCAGCGGAGAGTCAACTGGCGGTGATGGAGGAGCTGCACCATCTGGTGGGGCTGGTGGAGCCATGTCATCTGGAAGCATCCCCTCTGGTGCCATTCCTTCTAGCTCGGCTGTTGCATCAGCTGTTGCTGAGGCTTGCTCTTAGATTGTCTCTCTTCGCTGAAGTGGTGATTGATTGAAACTGTACATATTGTTTAGGATCTTTGCTTGAGGATTGTTCACTCACTTGAGATCGTGCAAAAAGATAGGAAAGGGGAAGAACAAGGGGGATGGAGATGAAGGGATGGGCTTAAATTTCTGGCCAGACTGTCGTTACAATGAGAAAAAGCTGCTTGCTACTTACGAGATCTGAAAGTTGAAATTAGAAGTGATCAAAATCGATTCCATGAAACTTTCTGAAAATCTGCGTTAACAACCCTCGACAAAGACTCGATCCATTCAGATAGTTTTGTGAACAGCAGTTAAAGTATCAAAGGTGAAAGCCTGCCCCTGGTTAGCTGGTTTCATCTATGACTTAATCCTCCTCCTCAAATGATATCAATCACACGGAACCCACACTAGCAGTCATACGCCAAACTTATACTGTCAATTTCGGAAGGCACAAATCTATTCATGATCTATTCGTACCGTCTATGTTCTCGCTCTTGACACCAATCCCCAAGCTCGCGGATATAATCGTCTATCATTGAATCCTCAAGATGATCGACATGATAGTTCGGGGCAATCCTCTCGCTCGTGTCTGGCCCCCTCGCTGCTCTCTCAGCTAACTTCTTCTCGTAGTACTCGGCCGCCAGCGGCTGTTTAGTTGCTTCGAGAATCTGTATCACATTGTAATCCGTGTCGATGTATGTCTCCAGCCAAGTCTGTAACTCGTCTGGTCGTACCTCTTCCGCAAATTCAACTAACCCAACGCACAACCTGATCCACTGTGTTACGGCTTCTGCATGGAACGTACCTTCGTGAAGACGGAATTCCACCGTCTTCTTGGTGGGCTCTGCTTCCTCAAAGCTTTCGTAGGAATCAGGACTTCCATTCTCCATGAGATTGATAATGCTGTAACCCATGGTATATGGCGGTCTCTGTTGGTAGTTGGGTCGGCTAAGTATGTCGACGAGTTCATTGACTTCCTCGCTTTTGAAGATACGCTGCAAGCCAACTCTAGTGTCTAGCCCCCTGGCCTGGAGCTTGAGGCTGAGTTTAGAATGCTCCCGAAGAGAGCCGTTGTATCTGGTTGGCCCGACCCTGTGATTAGGATGCAGAGTATCCAGTTGAGGTTCGAAAGCCCACAGCAATGCCATCAAGTTTCGAAGATGCGGCAATGTGAAGCCAAGGGTGCCATTTCCGACATGAACATGAGTTGAACAGCTCGTGTTTGAAATGAGTCTATATTGAGACGGTAAGGTCTCGCAAACAACTGCTACCTCGTTCAGTGCGTCTTTGCAGAAATGGAAAGGTGGGGAGACTACCTCGACATCTCGGAATTTGTAGTTCAGAGGTGGAAACTTGATACTTGAGTCATTTTTGACCAACCATGAAGTTACCAGGTCATGATCCGTTGCGTTCATGTCCACATCGCTGCATGAATACAATCCTTGTTTTCTCAAAATGTCTGCGATATGGAGCTGGATAGGACCCCACTCGTCCATGTCATCCTCGATGCAGATAGGTTCGTGAAGTCCTAAGCAAACGCTGCCGACAGGGTTGATTTCTGTCGGGCCAAAGTCCAAAATACCATAGACTTGACGGCTATCTTCTGGGTGTGGATCTATGTAACCCCACGGAAGGCATGCGATGCCAAACTCTAGCTCCACTCCAAAAGTAAGAGCAGGCCTCGGGATGATTCTGTAGTCTGGGATTTCATCTGGCTTATCTTGAGGCGAGGGCGTTCCCGTGTAAAGGCTCATCTTGCTCACAAAGATTATTAAGCTAGGACTTCGAATGATAGAAATTGTCTATATAACAGGAAATGAGATGAGTATCGTAACAGCGCGGTATAAAGTGAAGGCTGAAGATGAGAAGCGTCTGGATTTCGACCGAACAACACAACGCATTGTGACTTCAAACGAAAATATAAGTTATACAGCACAATAGCCTTTGTCAGACATATCAAACGGTTCCTTAGTTCTCGGAATAAGTCTTTGTCCGAATGTGTCTTGAAATGTTCTGACTTTGTAGCTATGGAACCTCGAAGTAAAGCCATTGTCACAGTTCTTTATCTAGTTGTGCATATGACAAGAAGCTAGCCTATCCTCTGCAAGACTCGTGAAATCACGATTTACTCCTGTGTCGATATATGTATTATTCCATCATAGGAAATCTGGCCCGGCGCAACATGTCGCCAGCGCCAAACCTTGCTCTTCGCTTTGTTTACATACATTGGACCTCGCTTAGTTGTGGACGCGTCCCAAACCCCCATTCCATCTTCTGAATGAGCTCTCTTCGGACCCACTGCCATTAACTTTGCCATTTTACATGACACCACTTATCACAGAAGAACAATCCGAGATATTTATAGTGTCACATTGTACATTAGTACTGCGAGAAGGCTTTCCCATGCCCCAGGGAACTTCTCGCATACGTTTTGAAGGTCCTTTGCTTCGAATATTTCGACTAGAACCCCTGATTCAATTGACAAAGATCGAAGACAATAAAACTGAACATTGAAAGCACAACCTTCATACAACAATGTGAGACATTGATCTTTGACAATGTCTTTGAAGCTCGAGCATTTGTAACAAAGGCTTTCTTCTTTTGATCTCAAGACATGCATTTGCTCGGATCTTCCAGTCATTCGAATATTATCAACAGAACTTCTGTAGTTTACATTTAGTCATATAAATCATATATCAGAGACCCAAGCCTCCACAAGCCTTGCCAAAACCCTACGATTATTCTCCAAAATGGACATCCAACCCTTAAACCTCTACAGCCAACCCAGCCCACAGAAGACCAACCTGACATTCGGCCTCGAACTCGAATTCGCCATCGCCATTGACCTTTCACCAAGCAAAACTACCGATCCTCACCCCTTTGACCCGCGGCCCATAACCGGCCTCGTAACTGGCACCCACGACTCTTGGGCCGCGAACCTTCGCGAGCACGTCGCATCGACGCTCGTCTCAGCCGGCATCCCATCCATCGCCATCTCCACCCCAGCAGGAGACCTCCCATGCGGCCATGAAAGCTCCTGGGTCGTAAAGCACGACGACACCATCAAAGCACCACCCTTGGAAGGCTACCAATTCCTTCCCATCGAGATCAACTCCCCACCTTACTACTACGGCCAAGACCAAGCGTTCAAAGAGATACAGATGGTATGTCAAGTACTAAGAGACACGTACAGAATCTCCTGCAACAAAAGCTGCGGCGTCCACGTCCACGTCGGAAATGGAATGGACGGTTTCGCATTTAAAGCCATCCAGAACCTCCTAGCGACAATCTGGACGTTCGAAGAACAGTTCGAGACGATCCAACCTAAACACAGAGTTGAGAATGAGAGTATGTGTCCATCTTTCAGACGACATTCTGACCTCGCGAGACGGCATTCGAAGAGTGGAGAATTGGATGTGAGTGCTGGATTGGAGGATATACTCAGTCAGAGAGGTAAATCCGTTCAGGTGTTCGTGGATATGACGGAGCCGAGAACGGCGAATTCGCATGAAGGAGGGACGAGGCTTGCGTATTATCTTGGAGATGTTGGTGGTGAGATGCCGATTTCTTGCCTGTATAGACGAACTGTCGAGTTCAGGCAGCATAGAGGTAGTCTGGATTTTGAAGAGCTGGAGCTCTGGATCAGGTTCTGTGTACAGCTGGTGATGTTTGCGGATAGTATTGAGAAGGCGAAATTGACGCCGTTTCTGAGATTCAATATTGGGATGGGCGTGGAGGGATGTCCACTGGACTTTGTACTTGAGAGGTTGGGTATGCCGTGGTTGGCGTACCATTATCCGAAGAAAATCGCGGAGGATAGAGAGGTGGTGGATGAGGAGGAGGTTCTTTGCTCTATCGAGGTTGGGATGAATTGCCAGCTTACACCACCTTGAGACTGTAATAAAGAAGTGACCATATGCCACTGAAGAAATGACCCAGAAATTGAATATGACTACTGATATTTGCGTCAAAGTTTGTTGATTCCAAGCGAGCTGCATTAACCAAGCTCGTAAAGACTCTTTCCAAACATGGGACAGAAGAGTACAGCAGGACATAATGGGTATCATTCGCTTCCAAGAGAAAATTGGTAGAATAAAGCACAATCAGAATACATCCAAGTCATCGAGCCACTTGGCATCCACATCCAAAAGCCCGTCATCCACATCAGCCGGCCGTGTCTTTGGCGAGACCTCCCCTGAATCCAGTTCCCTCACGCCACCAATCCTTCTTCTACCATGCTCGAATGGATCACTCACACCCTTTGGCATCTCTGTCCAATCACTTGCAACCATTAATCTCTCCCTCCACTCGCTATCGCCTAGCGGCAAATACCTACTCGATATTTCCTCCTCCAAAACAGCGATCTGTTTGTTCAGCTTCGCAAGAGCAGCTTCGTCGTGCTCATACTCGCTGTCTTCGATCTCTTTGATTTGGCGGTTTAGTCTCTGGAGTTCGATTTCCTGTTCCTTGTCGATGGGTAACGAATAGACGGCGGAAGGACTACTTGTAATTATCTTTGGAGATATCTCTCGAGTGTTGGTCTTTGTGCCTGATGAAGGTCGAGATGTCGTCTTATTCAAATGCTCCTGTTCCTGACGCGGCAGCCCAGAGCTACTGCTACCGCGTCTTCCCTAACATCCATTACTACTACCCTTATTTTTATCTCCACTTCCTAGATTTCTCTTCACCTGTCCAGTATCTTCCATAATGATTCCCAACCCTTCGAGAAAAGCAGCATTTTCTTCCCTCACAAACTCACCCTCAGAATGCCCAATCACCATCGATTCCACCTCGTCGAGAGAGTTCCCCTGTGACCTTAGTCTATGCGACGGCCACATACAATCATCAGGATCGAAGACCAGATTCCAACACAAAGGTTCATCCTTCAGAATCCTCAGATCCTCCCAAAGCCTACGAAACCGATAGCACCTTTCAAACTCTCTCGACCCAGGGACAAGCTCTTTTTCATAATCCCACACAATCCTCGATTTCTTCGCATCTTTGGTTCGCACCTGATCCAGCCTATACCAATTACCACGATAATACCCCGCCTGCTCATCCAACATCAACAACCTCAATAGCTTGTCAACAGGCAGCCCTCCCTCCGCAAGGACCGGTCCAAACTCCACCTCCCTCTCCCCATCCCTCCCATCCCCTTCTTTCCACCACGTCTCAAACAGCGCCAAAGAAGCCACATCGAAGAAAGACTCGACTCCCGCATCCCTGACGAAATACATAACCCCCACCACAGTCTCTATCCACTTGGCAACTTGTTCACTATCAAGCGTCCCCTCATGCTGTCTCCACTCGACCGTTTTCTTTTTATGCTCCGAATCGCTAGCCGCTGCTGCGATACCGCAGATACTGACTTGGCTGTTCTTCAAATAGCCTGATACGTCAATGACTTGATCGCGGAGACTCTCGATATCCCTGAAAGCATAAAGATCCAAAGCACCTGTCACACCGCAGGGGGTCCTATCGTATTTCTCCTGATATGCACAAGAATATCTCGAGGAAGCTCGTAAGCTTGTAGCGTAGTATGTCGATTGTCTGTGAGGCGGATGTAGAGATTACAATTGCGGTTCGAAAGCCCATAGGAAAGCCTCCAATCGCCTGATACTCTCGATGTCGAAACTGTGCTCGCCGTCTCCGACGTGGACGTGTAGAGATGAGGTCTCTACTGCTAGTGTGCAGAAGTTATCCGTTAATGCCTGACATGCTAAGCGCACTTCATTCAGTGCTTGTGCAGTGAAGTAGTATGCTGGAGAGCGGACTTCGATCTGGAAATAGCCGTAGGGAGTGTTTTCTGGTTTCGTTATACTGCCGTCTTCAACGGCGTCCCAGCCGGAGTAGTCGCTGTCGTCGTACTCTGTCTTCTCGATTGGTGAGACTGGTAGGCCGGCTTCGAGGAGGACACGGCGGATGTGTCGCTTTGCACAAATGAGTCGACCACCATTCTCATCCGTGTCTCGCGAATCGGACATGTCCTTCGTCAGGTCGTGGTAGATCTTGACGTCTTCTAGGGTGTAAGGGAATCGTAGCAGTCGGGTCTCGGCCTTGTCGGGAGGTGGAGTGTCATCCGGCAGGAAAGCCATGAGGAATTCCAGCTCTACGCCGAACGTCAAGGCGGAAATCATGGCAGCCATGGCTGTACATCAATTGAGGCCAAGTTTGGCCGTGAGCATATCCCAGATTTCGAGAATTGCCTGAGTACGCCAGACTATGTCTCAAGTGAGATTATCAAAGGAACAATGGCTTGTTGAGAGCTGAAAACATAATTGACATAACAAAGAACACCAATGGCCAGATACAGCGAATTGAATGCTCAGCGGGAAGACCCTGTATCTGATTCGGCACGCGACGAGGCCTGACTCTATTATGCCAGAAGAGCGTCGAGAATCCTGCCTACTCCCAAGAGCTTGACGAATGAAATGGTGGCTCGATGCAAGAAAGTACGAGTGTACTGAAAGAGATTTTGATATCTTCTTTGCGCATCCAGATGCTCTTGCACGATTCGCAGGTAAGTGATTAAGACAGAGATAAGTAAATGGGATGGCGCCAGGAGCTGTTTCCCTCGAAAAGGTGCCAAGACGGGAGACTGGATTGATGGGAAGGAGAAAAAAATAGCGAAGTTCTGATGGCATATTGGGAGCCAAGAGCAGAGCTTGAGTAATTGTAACAGTATGTGTGTACCTAGAAGGCAGTTGATCACTGTCTGCAATACTCATTGTCAGAATGTCGGACGCATGAAGCATCACAGGCATTTGTTTACTCAACGGTCTCTTGCGTCTTCTCAAGCCACAGTTTGCCGATCCCCCACTTGCCAAAATCAGAAAGATCGACGCTCTGCCAAAAGTGTTGGAATGCTCAACACAAGACTCCCTCACATTGTCAATAAACAAGCCGGGACCTGATTTGATACCATGGTATTTCCTATGCTAGGTTCGCCATAATCAACAGTGCCATTGGCAAAGCCTCAACCACCGAGGCCCATCCTCGTCCGCCAGCCCCGTTCTCCAATCAATCGTGAATCATCCACTCGTTCCATTAATCCTGCCACCATTTTAGTGGCAGCGCCGTATCTCTGCATGCAGTCGCAAAACACCGGGTGTAAAATCAGAGATGCCAGAAGCGCGATTTGACGAGCCACAACACCAATGCTAAAAGAAACGCTGTAAAACATAAGTACAATATGCACAAGCCAGCCGCGGACGCGTCAAGAACGTAATATCGGGAAGAATCCAGTTCTCGCAGCTAGTCGTAAGCCCAGTGACAATCGCCAACCTAAAGCATGTAGCCGAAAGCAGCAGCGACACCGAGAGCGATGGCACCAGTACCGAATTGAGCGGGCATCATAGTTGCGGCAGCGGCGGTTGAAGAGCTTGTAGCAGCATCGGTTCCGGAAGCGGCTTGAGTGGCAGTACCGGTTGGGCTGGAGGCGGAAGTTGAGGTGGAGCTGACAGCGACGGCAGTGAAGTTGGCAGGATCGAGGTGACCACAGTTTTCCTGCTCAGCTTTATCGCAGTTTGCTTGCGCAGACGAAACACCGACATTGGCCTCCTTGCACTCCTTGTAGATCTCCTCGCAGATGAAGGTCGGCATGGAGTTCTGGTACCATCTGAGACCTGGCTCGGAACTGTTGGAGGCACAGGTGCAGTTGAAATCCAAAGTGGTCTATATTACGACACAAGTTAGTAATTGACCGAAAGGAGGGATGTGGAGTAGCACTTACGACGTCGCAGTCGTTGTTCTGGAGCTCGCCACTGCAAAGAGTACCGCAGGTGTTCTTCTGACCAAGGCACCATTGGGCTACACAGAATGTCAGTGTTTGTTCCAATCAGCGTTATTTGTAGGGCGCTTCTCACATCTCATGGTGGCGTCGATGGTGTTGGGGTCAATGGTGGAGTTGGCAGTGGTACTGGTGCTTTGCGCAGCGACGAAGCTGGCGAGCATCGCAACGGCGACAGTTGACTTGACAAACATCTTGACGGTTGGGGAATTGATTTGTTGAGTAGAGGATTGACTGCGACTCAATTGACGATATTGAGAGTGAAGGTGGTGATGGTGGAGAGGATGTGGTGGCTGTGGAGGTGAGTTGAGTGTTTGAAGGAAGACAAGACAAAACTGAAGCTCTCAAGAAAAGAGTGGGAAGGGATGGGGAGGGAAAGCGAAGGTAAATAAATCGTGAGGCGGGCCTGTTGCCCTGCACTTGCCTCGCAGGCTCGCAGGGACCGAAACGCTAAAACAGAGCGCTAGTGAGCTGTAGAGCCGAAATGATTGGTTAGTACCGGGGCCTACGCTGCGATAGGCTAGCTTAAGGCACTAGGAAGCTCGGCCGGGGTGGTCTCAATGTGCTGGGCAAGCTTGGGACAACTGGAGACAACACCACGCCAGCAGAGTCTGTAGCACCACCAGCAGTCCAGCATCCACCACTGGAACTGGAACTGGAACATCGTATTCAGCACATACTGATGCGATGCGCTTGACATGCATAAGTCCGTAGCTATAGTGCATCCGTCCAATCCGAGACTCCGATGCACCACCAGCTTGGCTTCTATCTTCCTTCTATTTCTAAATTCTTGCTTGCTTGCGAAAGCACACTTTTTCATTCCAATATTCTGGCAGTGGCAGGACGGACCGTACCTGAAGGATAATATTACTACGGGGCCAGGGCACTGTTAATATCCTGCCCCTGCCCAAGGAGATTGCTGCATCTCGGTCACACCAGCACCCCTCGCAAGCCCGAGCCGAACTCATGCGGCGACTGGAATTGACTGGCAAGCCCTTATCAGGATTGCCACGGGGGTTGGGATGCGGTTGTGGATGAGGGTTCTGGCGCCATGTCTGGAATTGCATGGCCCAAAAGCAAGAATTGAGAACCCAGGTGGCTGCACACAGCGCAGCGCAAGCAGGTTCTGGAAGCAAGCGCGCTCGTGTGCTCTTCTTCTGCCATGCCATGGCAGATCATTGTGGCAATGTCTAGGTGAGCTAAAAAGGCACGACGACGACGACGAAGACTAGTATCATCGAATCCACTCCACTTCATTGGGTGGCAACGCTCTCGTCTGGAGGTGCTAGTGCATTTTCTTACCGAGAGAATGTCGCGAGCGAGGCATTTTCTGTATCATGGATATACTTAGCCCTCGTCTATGGCCTTTGGCCGCTGCATGGCCGAGACTTGAGGGGAAGGAGAAGAAAATCAAGACTTTGCTTCTCTCGCGAGTTCAACCTTGAAACCTCAAAGGTCTCCCGATACCAGCTGATCTGAGCGATCACCCATCAGGCTCATCTCACAGTTGTTTCAGGTGGATATAAAAATGTCAAATCTCCAGATTCTGCTCAGCTCTCTCATTGGTGGACGGGAGGAAACACTCCTTCCAACAGGGAATCCAGTCCTTGTCGCGGCGGCCAAGCTTTCTGGCCCGCTCTTCGATCTGGTCCATCTTCGTTGGCTGGAAAGCTGGCGTCGCTGGCTTCCGCTTCGACCCTTTGGTCGGCTTTAACGATAAGCTAGGCACAATACCCGAAAATCAACAAATGGTGGGGAAGGCCGATGATCGCGGACATTTGTGGACAAGTGCAAGTGAAATATGGAAGAGCCTCTCCGGCATCAAAAGTCTACCCCACCTTTATATCACCATCAATGTATCGACAACTTCAAAGTCCAGTGCTTCCAAGATCATGGCCGAGAACAAGCTTGGTGCTTCCGAAGCTCCTGTTGCAAATATAGAGTCCGGACAAAAGACGGTCGAGGCCGGAGAAGTTTCGAACGGCTCAACTTCAGCGTTGAGTGATGACGAAAAGAGGAGATTTGCACAAATAAGAGACAATGATACATTTCGAAAGATATGGAACGTTGTATCTTGGACTCCGAAGAGATGTCGATGGGACCCAGAATCACCTCCCAAGTTCAGTATGGGGTTGAACCTTTTGTTTGGATTCGTAAGTGGGGCATTCTCTGGGCAAACTCTCGTCAACCAAGAACCCACCAGCGTCAAGCGACGTCGAAAGGATCATGAGAAATAATGGAGTACAGAGAAATAGAAGGCTATGAAGACAGAATGCTTACAATACGAACAGGCCGCAACGTTCACAGTAGCAAATTTATACTACAATCATCCCATTTTGAACATTCTAGCCGATGAGTTTAATGTGTCAAACGAGCAAGCGGCGCAAGTCCCGACTGTAATGCAAGGAGGATATGCAGCAGGACTACTATTCTTATGTCCCCTAGGAGATATATTTAGACGTCGAGCATTTGTCTTGATTCTAATATTCTTTACAGCTACGATGGTCTGAATCCCGTCACCTTGCCCAATATCTCAAACTAACACTATTCAGTGGCTCGGCCTATGTCTAACAAACTCATTTTCCGTCTTCCTAGCCATATCCTTCATTACAGCAACCTCAACCGTCACTCCTCAACTCATGCTCCCTCTCGTTGGCGACCTCGCACCTCCTCATCGCCGCGCAACTGCTCTCTCAATCGTCGTCTCCGGCCTCCTCCTCGGCATGCTAATCGCCCGTCTCCTCTCCGGAATCCTAACGCAATACACCTCCTGGCGCAGCATCTATTGGTTTTCCTTCGGCGTCCAATACCTCATCCTAATCCTCCTCTTCTTCTTCATGCCCGAATACCCATCCACCAACCCCGGCGGGATCAACTACTTCCGCATGCTCTTCAGCATCCTCAAGATGCTGTTCAAACATCCCGTCCTGGTACAAGCCTGTCTAGTTGGCTTCCTCACCTCAAGTATCTTCACTAGCTACTGGACAACACTCACCTTCCTCCTCTCCTCGCCGCCTTATTCCTACGATTCCGTGATTATCGGTCTGTTCGCACTCATAGGTATTGGGGCGATCTGCGTAGGACCCTTCTACTCCCGCGCGATAATCGATCGTTTCGTCCCAGTCTTCAGCGTCATCCTCGGCCTCACTTATTGCCTCATCGGTACCATAATAGGCACATACACAGGAAAGCACACTGTCGCCGGTCCGATCATCCAAGCCTTCGCCATCGATATCGGCATTCAATCTTCGCAGATCGCTAACAGATCTGGCATCTTCGCCATCGAGCCAAAAGCGCGGAACAGAGTTAATACCGCATACATGCTTTGTGTATTCTGCGGCCAGCTGATGGGGACTGCGGTTGGCAATAGGTTGTATGCACGAGGCGGGTGGGTAATGAGCGGGAGTGCGAGTGTGGGATTTATCTGTGGAGCGTTATTGATCTGCTTCGTGAAAAGTCCTTGGAATCCGGGGTGGATTGGGTGGAAAGGTGGGTGGAGTATCAGGAGGCGGGATTTGGGTCCGAAGAAAGAGGAGCCTGCTGTTGATCAGGCATTAGTTGAGGTCTCTGCCGAGGAAGCTAGGCCGGGGAGTGAGAATCAGACCGCTGGAGTTGGGAGAGGAGATCTCATTGAAGAGAAAGGGAAAGTAACGGAACCTGTGTCGCATATACAAGGATCATAGAGCAAGATAGATATATAACGAATACATATATAATGAGATAGATACACAAATTAAAGAGCTACATACATCGTCTGTATTACTGACTAGATGGAATGAGGACATTCGAAAACGATCGCTGAAAGACCCGACAAAGGAAAGTACGAAAAGTGGCCCATCAGCACTGGCTGCACATCTCTTTAAACGGCACCAAAAGATGCTTTTCCAAGACCCATGATATACAATCAAACAGTCCCAACTATCCTTAAGCCCATCAAATCAAGGCCCAATTAACCTCACAGCTCAACAGTCAGTAATCTCTATTCACCATCCCAACCATCCACAACAAACCTGTGCACACCCACGCTATTCCAATCACAGAACAAAGATCAACAACTGCACAACCCACCTCATCTAACCAAATGAGCACCTTCCAGACATCCCACAAAGACGAGGCCTCCATCAGGCGTAAAGCCGAAGGGTTCGTGAATGAATTGTCGCCGGTAGCTAAGTCGTTCAATCTAATCTTCCTTTCCAAGAAGAGAGTGATTGGACGACTTAACTGCTGTCGTTTTGGCTGTCGGTGGTATAAATTCGGATGTGCTTTTTGGGAGTTTGATAGAGCGAGGGAAGGCTAGATCAGGTTGAAAGGTGATACTGAGAGTGGTTGTGAATGTTTTAGGACGAGTTTTAAATTGTTGTTCATATGAGTCGGTGTGGGGGGGTTTTTTTTTAAGTATCTATTGACGTATTTGTTGTTCGGGATTCTAAGCGAGGGTTGAGCAAGGGTTGAGCATGAGATTGTGGGAGCATGATGCGATCATGAATACAGGCGTGACCGACTTGAAGACTGGTCTGATACACTGGCTGTACCCCGTTCTTGAACCGTAGTTTCCAATTCGATTTCCATCATGTTCTCCGCCGTTGTCCGCGGCCTATCACGATAGTAGACCAAGATTCTCGACAGTCCTAACAAAATCAAGAGGCGAACATCCCGGGTGCAGTGTTATGTAAATGGGCTTTCCATTTCAAGTACCCTTCTAGTTTTCGCTCAAGGCGTGATGCTCATTCATGTGCCTAGACATTAAAAAAAGGGTATCATTTCAGTGTTTCCAATCCAATTACGACGAATCGTCCGTTGCCTTGCTCCCTAAATCTCCACCCAATATACCGAACGAGAAATGTATCTGCCCCAATCCAAAAACTCCAGATCCAAAGAGCGCTTCGTGTATCATGCATATCCCAATGTCTCTTGCCGTCGTATTTTGTGCCATCATGTTGCCGATCGGATATCTCGTCTCCTCAGTCCAGATTCACAACCCTCAATGTTCTCCTAGGATTCAGCACCACCGAGAAGAAACTCGGTTCCTGTCCACCAAGCAAGTCTTCCGCGCTGGAATGCGCAGTCTGGCTTCCTCCAGGCCGGCCATAGCTTCCAGGGTCGGTCGCGCCCAGATATTCAATCCCTTCATCTCCCTCACTCATCCTGCCGTACCGACCACCAGGCATGACTCCTCCACCATAGCCATAGCTTCCTTGGCCGCTGCTGCTTTCCTGCATGCCGCTGCCAGGCGTGAGTCTCGAGCCAGTGGACGAGCGCCCTACACTTGAGCTTGCCTTCCCGCTACCACCGCCAATCTCTGTTCCGAAGGGTCCCAAAATTACACCATGTTGCTTCTCGTTACTCCTCACAGCACCGAGACGTTCGGATCCTGCTTCTGAGCCGTACATGGCATTTTCGGGACTGTTGGCGAACGCCGTACGCTGTGCCATTGCAACGTGGTTTTTATAGAGCTTCAATTGCTTTCTGTACAGCCAGGTACAGAATGCGAGGTAGCCTGCTAGAATGGCGAGGAGACCGGCAATAACACCTGCTACTACGGCACCGACATTGGTTCCCGCCTTCTCTGCCTTTGCTCCGTTTGATGATCCGCTACCTGAACCTGGAGATGCAGTCTGCGTAACGATTGAACCGGATTGGGTCACAGTAAAAGTTGGTGGTTTTCCAGTAGCGATGGGGCCAGCAGTTGCAGCGCCTACAGCTGGAGATGTGGCTGTCGCCCCTCCTTGAGATCCTCCGCCGATGACAGATTGTACCAGGAGTGGGACCTGGTATCCTCTCGATCCTTGAACAATAGAATATCCATAGCTATCGTCTTCGCTGAAGGAACCAGAACCAGACGAGCCCGGCTTATCAGAGGAGTCCGACGATGAGGATGATAAGGCGACGAAGTTGTTCTGCCACTCAAGTGAAGAGACGTTGAAGACGAAGATGCCTGGACTGTCGCACGAGATGTCTTTCCCGACATAGCCGCCTATCACAACCATTTGGCCATCCCACATTACGCACTGATGACCCGCTCGAGCTGCTGGTTGCGATTGCCCATCCATGGGAACTTGCATCCAGGTGAAAGAGGGAATTGTCAGGATCCACATGTCGTCGTACTGAATTTGACTTCCGAAGGGAATCAGATTTTGACCTCCGTAGAGATGAACCTGGAAGGAAGTGCCGTCGGGGGCTGCCACAACTCCAACACAAGGGTTGACTCGTATGGGAGGACTTTCTCCGGATGTTGCTTGTTTGTACCAGGTACTGTTAGCCACATCGTAGATGTCAATTGTATCCATCTCAGTCTTAGAAAAGGTCAGTATCGGTCCATAAAAGTGATGTGTGCCTGACTTACGAAGGTTTGATTGGTGCCACCTGCCAAACCCAATACAATTCCCTCATCACCCCACCCTGGAATATATACCAGCACACCATCGGCCCGTTCAGTGAAGCCCGCCGTGTCTTGCAAACCACCTTCCGTAATGTTGCGGTAGACACCACCTTGAGGCGCGGCTTTCGCGGTACCAAGAGAATCAACACCACTATTCGCGTATCCAGGATGCGTAAATTCCAGCATGCTCCTGAGATACACTCTCGCAATCTGGTTCGACCATCCCTCAGTGGTATACATATCCAAATGGCCACCAAAGTACCAACTCTTCCCCAATTCAGGTACACTTAGGCCAGCTCCCTCAGCAGATCTTTGAACAGGCATATCGGCTGCTTCAGAATGATTCCCTGTAGAGGTTTTCGGGTTTTCCCATTCTATCCATTTCGCAGCTTTGATATCGTACTCCCAAGTTGAAACGGGAAGGGGATCTTCCGGAGGGCTATCGGAGAACTGTCCTCCGTAAAGGAAAAGTGAGGTGTAAGAATTCCATAGAGAACCCATAGCTACAGCTGGAGGACCTGATGGTTGAGGAAGCCCCTTCAGTTCAGGACTATCTCTGGACCAGGACTTGGTCAAGTCCAATGTCAGGAAATTGTTGTCTGAAATAGTTAGCATGAAGATAGATGGAGGACATGAAGTCACTTACTCCATGTGTCTGTTGTTTGACCACTTGTTGATTTCGCTTGACCACCGTAGATATATACTGTCCCATTGACATTCGCAACTGATCTTGTCAGCATTTCTGTAATTGATTCGAAATGTGTGGGCCTAATTGACTTACTCTGATGTGCCCATCTTGTACACGTAGATGTTGGACTATCTGCCCTTCCCTCAATCGTCGAAGCATTCTCCACCAGCTCCGCTGTCCTAATCACGCCTGCATCTGCACCGCCAATATTAACCTTATTTGCTCCCCCACTATATCGAAATCCAGGCACCACAACTGCGATCAAGAAAGCAATCAATGCTACTCGAGGAACTGAAGAAAACGATCCAGGCGGAGCAGTCGCAGAGCTCTTGATCATCGGTCTCGATCCTTTTGCAAGCTTCGAATACCACGGTTGGCCAGCAGTCTCTCCATCCTTCCTGTTATTCTGGCCGTGTCTGCTCTCCTTCAAAACACCTTCATTATCATCCCCGTCTGCCTCACTTTTGTGCGCATCTTCATCACCCTCGTGTAAGGAGCCCAAATCGATATCCGGTCCATCTTGATACACGCTTTTGCTCAAATCATCCAATCCCTCCTCTCTGAATACCGATCGCCTCTGTGGCTTGATTTTCGAGATAGTCGCTATCGAGGGTCTGCGTTCGCACTCGCGCAACCGATCCGCCGTCTTCTGCGAACTGAATGAAGGGCGTCCCATCCTCCCCCGCTCAGGGGATCCTTGGGGCACAATATCGTGGGAGAACGAGTCCATGGTCGTGGTCCAGCAACGATCAAGCAACGATCAACAACCAAAAGTAGCGATAGCAGTAGATACAAGCATTTGATCAATTCGTGAATACGTGGAAATAAGAGGTTTGGAAGTAATAACAGAGAAACAAAGCTTTAGGCGTTTCTCACCTGATCCAGCTTTCATAGCCCTCCCTGCCAGCAACGGTGGGTAGCAGTGTGATGGATGGTTGAACCGTTGCCACAATCAAGCTGGCTAGACCTTACATCATCGCTCTATTATCCAGTCCCCAGCCAATATTGTTTATCCCTGCCCACTGGTAGGCTGGCAGGGGCGCCAATGGCGTGTTTTAAGAGGCGGCCCGGAGACTTCTCAATCAGGAACCTTTTCTGGGGTTGTTGGAGATCCATTTGCCTGCATCGAGGTCATTGGCCGGGGAAGGACCAAGAACGAAATCAGGATTCTCTTTCGCCGAGACTGGCTTCGACACCTTGCGAATGGAACGCTGGCACGTTTACGATCCCGGCCAACGACGACATTGTGCTTGAAATTGAACCTTTCACAGTTCAAAAGTCACATCGAATTTACCAAACTTTGAAATGTCATGTTTACCCATGATTGGGTATGCAGACTACTGCTGTACCTCAATTCTGGGGATGCACCGGATCTCGATGACGCTGTGTAAAATTTCCCATTGGTTCAACATGGACATCGATCTCAGACCGCAGACAATCAGACAAGCTTGAGACAATGGTACGAATCAAATAATTTTATTACTGTTCCTTTTCAATTCCCAAGCCGAAATACGAAGCTCGCCATTTCAATAGAAAACCCCCGTTCCATCACGACTCCGCCGAAAACAAGCGCTCAGAAGATGTAATACACGGTCGTTCATCATGTCAATCTCTCTGCCGTTATTTCTTACCCTATTCTCAAGTCTACCGACTACAATTCCTCCTTGACGCGATCTGCGGCTTTTTGAGCAGCCTCACCGGCACGGTTGGTGGCATATGTCGAACCTTCCTTGATCCGATCCGCAGCAACCTCAGCCTGATCCTCAGCATACTTGCGTCCTGAGGCAGCACCAAAGCTCAACTGAGTCTTGATGTACTCAAATGTGTTGGCGAGTTTGGCCCAAAGGGTTCCTTGAGGGGTGGTTGTACCATATTGAAAGTAGTTTCTTGAGTTGCGAGCGTAAGCGACCAATTGGTTCTTGGTCGATCCTTGGGGAACATCAAATCCATATGAATCCAAATAATTCTTAAGCTCTGACTCTGACCAGGTATCGAAGATAGAGTCCTTTGCGGAGTCGGTCTGCTTGGCGAGGTATGAAGTGACGGAGGCGTAGCCAACACCGCCAGTCTTCGAGGCAGAAGCGTAAGCAACTTGGGCAGCCGAGAGCAATTGTTCGCGGCTGGCATCGGCTTGCTTGCTTGCCTTCTCAGCAGCCTTGTTTCCAGAGGAAGCGAGATACTTCTTGAGGTTGTCGGTAGTCCAGGTGTCGAAAGTCCATGCAGACCAGCCAGTGGCAGCCTTGTGTCTGTTCAGGCGGACGGCAGCCAAAAGCTCGTCCTTCTTGCCGCTCTGAGGAACCGGGACGCCACGGGCATCAAGATATGCCTTAAGGCGAGACTGCAATTGTTAGCAAAAGCCGTGAATAATGGCAGGGGACACTTACCTCGCTCCATGTGGAAGTTGCCTTCTGGAAGAGATCGTCGGCCTTGAGTGCCGCATCATCTGTGGCCTTGGCATACTCGTTTCCAGCTCGAGATGTAGCAGCTCCAAAAGCAGATGCTCCAGAATCGCTGGCCTTGCTTGCAGCACTCTTTGCAGAGTAGGAGACGTTATCTCCAGTGAGTTGAGCACGGTGCTTACGGGCGATTGCCAAAAGCTCGTTTCTTCGGCTTCCCTGAGGAACCTTGATCCCGTTCTTGTCGGCCCATTCCTTGATTTCTGTTCATGTGTTAGTAGATAAATACTAAAAGACAAGCGTTGGTTACTCACGTGAATCAGACCAAGAATCGAGGAGCTTGTCACTCAAAGTCTCGGCGGCGGCAGCAGCAGACTTGGAGGCAGAAGCCTGCATGTCAGCGGCCTTCAAGCTTGCAATGCGAGCATTACGGCGAACGCTGGCGATCAACTTGTCGCGGGTGGTTGGTTGCGGAGCGGGAATGCCATGTAGATCGAGCCACTCCTTGAGATCTATACTGTGTCAGTTGCTGAGAACTCAGAGTGTCGCGACTGTGAACCTACCAGACTCAGACCAGGATTGGTAAAGCCAGTTGCCGGGGTACGCAGCAGTCTCGCCAGCCTTTTGGGCAGCAGTCTCATAGCCGGAGCGTACCTTCTGGAGAAGAGTATCTCTGGCACGGGGCTGAGGAACAGGGATACCATGCTTGTCTGCGAAGGTCTTGAGCTGTGACTCAGTCCAGCTGAAAAGTGTCAGTAGATATAATGGTCATTTACAACAAGGTGCTCACCTGTCAAAAATCCAATCCTTGACACTCGACCAAGCGTCTTCGGCCTTGTCCTCAGTCTCGTACCAATACTTCTTGACCTGAGCGACAAGACCCTCAGTGTTATCTGCGGCAGCGTCCTTGGTCTCGACACCCTTCTGCTTCAAGTACGCGCTGAGCTGAGCGGAATCCCAGTCACTGTATGGCTGCGAGACCTTTGTTTGCCAGTTGTCCTTGACAGCGGTCTCAAGCTGGGCACGATCATATGGAGTTGGGTATGGGACGTTGTGGTCGGAAAGCCATCTCTCAAGCTCAGTTTCGTGCCACTTGTTGTATACTGAGGAAGGGAAGCATTAGTAAAAGGTGCGTGTTATTGGTGATATGACGTGATGAAACGAAAAAAGGATTTCTTGGCAGAAAGAGAGAAAAACCACAGAGCAATATCGAAGCTCCGTGAAGCTATGTGTAGCTCCTCAGAATTCAAAGAATAGAAAGAGCTTCAAAAGAGATCGAAAGAAGATCGAAAAGGGAAAGTAAACATACCAGATTTGCTGAACCAGCTGCTAGCAACGGTTGCTTCCGCAGCGAGGCCCAGCACGAGGAGCTGGGAGAAGAACCTCATATTGATCGAAGTCTTCTGTATCGTGGATGTTGTTTTGAGGTGTTCAGAAGATGTATTCTGCCCAGGTAGTATGTAGCAGTTTTATGGTGTTGAAGGGGAAAAAATGGGAGGAAGAAAGAGTTGGAAGTGTTGATGAGATGTGGCTGGAGAATCGATGTCGTCGTTCGCTAGAGAACGTCCAGAATGGCAATGACGTAAGGGTTTTGTTACTTCTTTGTGCCTCGTTGCCTCCTACCAGCCCACATGTCAGAAAAGTGTCACGGACACGGAGCAAAGCACCGCAGAGCAATCAGAATTTGCTTCATGTGGCTTTATGTGGAGGGAGCTGCAAACGCTAAACATGCACTTGTTCACTTTGGCATCAGGGCTGGATCAACAAGCTCTGCTCTCCACTCCACTACTCAGCTTTCCCCGCCTTGAGCATTGACTGATGTCATAAATTTACCCCTGTCGCACCAGCCACTCTCCACTCTTTCCTGGTCTTGGCAACATCACATGTGGCTAGTGGTGAAAATAGGAAAGTCAACAAAGCTTTTGACACTGGAACGATCGATCAAAGCTGCGAAGTTCGAACACAATTATCGTTGCTTCTTGAGCAGTATATGATGGAGCAAAATGGAATTGGATGTAACATTGTGTTTCTGATAAATAGTGATTGGCAGGGAAATGCCCACCAGCCTTTGCGCCTCCCCCAAATGCAACAATGGATGAAAACAGAAAGTTGCAACCATCATATCCTACAAGACATTTCTACTCATGATCAGCAGATCCTCCTTTCCCTACTGTCGTTAGAACACGTCAAATAAGAATTCCCAAAGTACAGCTTACCCTGCCAGAACTTCTTGTCAACCTTGTCCTCTGCAGCTGGAGGAGCTCTATCATGGCCTTGCTCGAATTCCTTATTCTAGAAGACAAAGAAGCATTAGCATTTGATCCATGCATCTTTAAATGAGTAGATATTTCTGAGTGGAGTTTAACGAGCTTCCCAACACCTACGTGTTGCTCAACTTCCGCCTGCTTCTCCTTGGAATTTCCCGAGCCAGGAACATCATGGTCGGTGATTTTGGGCGCCGCTCCATCTTTGCTCTTCTCTTCAGGGCTTTCGCTCTTGCTGCTCTTACCTCCACTCTTTCCAATCTCGCCACCTGTTGGGCTGGACCCAGTCTCTTTTGCCTCTTTGCTTCTTGATCCTCCTGATTGTGCTGAAGCTTCCTCTGGTGAGCTACCGCCCTTGGTAGGCCCAGCTCCAGTTCCCTTGCCTTCACTGGGTGGTGCTGGTCCTGGATGTTCAGCATTGTGCTTCGTGCCGTTTGATGGTCCTTGATCTTGAGGGTTTTCTCCCCTCGGGTCTCCCTCTCCATCACCGTATCCCTGAGCAAATCGCGGACATGTTGAGGAAATGGGTCGAGCTGCAGCTGACTGGCGGATGCTGCGAGGAGCTGCTCGGCGAGTGAAGCTCGAGAATGCTGCGTATGGACGAAGAAGAGGCATTGTGAGAATTGTTGATGAAGTGTAGAGAAGAACTGATCTGGCAAATCAAAATGAACAAATCACTTTACTTACATTTCCACTGCAATTGGAGCTTCTGTTTAGTGCACGCCCAGCTTCTATCTCAAATACGTCATGACCAAAGATCATGATGGTGTCTCGTCAGGAGAAAAAGGTCCCTTGTGGGGCATCCGGGTATTTGCCGATTCGGTTAGAAATTGGGTATTCCCCGAGAGACCCTTGACCGAGATGCCAAAGAAAACAATGCTGCGGAGGGTGCTGTCAAGTCGTTAAGTACCATTGGAACATCATGTAAAGAGTTTGATTATTTTGTCATTTGATTTGAGGTATCGTCCTATGGGAGAAGAAGGATCGTAGGCATAGGTTGAGTTCTTCAAAGATCATAATTACAGAGGTCAAGTGGATATTGAGTCCAAGCTTCCCTACTTAACATAATCTGGTATGAACCAATGTCAATAGATTTGATCTTAATCAGGCTTGAATACATTTTGTCTCTAGGACATCATTGGATCTGGTTTAGACTATTCTCAACGGTTTCAATATTCTCCACCACGACCAGACTCGCCATTTCACTTTACCGAGTAACCGAACAACAACAGAGCATATAATTCGAGCACGACCCCAATCTCTATTCTTTCAACTATTCAACCATTACAACTACTCTTTCGCGAAACACTGAACACTCACAAACCAAATCATCACAATGCGTACCTCAGCAATTTCCCTCGTCCTCGGCTTGCAAGCCATCTGCGGACTCGCCAGTCCTCTCGTATCCAGAGATGCCAAACTCTGCTACGCTATCAGCACTCCGAAGTGCTGCTCAGTCTCTGCCCTTGGAATTGCCAATCTCGAATGCGATTCTCGTAAGTGTTCCATCCGAGTGGATCATGGTGAGTGGCCTTCTAGACAGACAACTGACTCTGCGCTCTAGCTTCGTCTACCCCCGAGGGCATCCCTGACTTCAAGGACATCTGCTCAAAGATTGGAAAGCAAGCTGCCTGCTGTGTTATCCCCATTGTAAGTCCGAATATCATTAAGAGAATTAGATTCCCTGCTTTGTGAAATTGGCTGATGGTGATTGTAGGCTGGAGATGGACTCATTTGCAATAATGCTTAAAGAAGGCAAGAATATAACTGGATGTATTAGAGATAGGACACTATTTGGTTTATACCCTCTAGCCTCTAGATAGATTTGAAAAAATTCAAGCAAATTCATAACATGCTTTACTTTCCATTGTGACTCAAATGAGAATGTCCTGTGAAATTCTGTCGGAACCATGCATTGGAATATTCGACCTAGCCGAAAAACTCCTTGACATGCTTCAAGACAACTTCTGGGATCTCTTCAGCAATGTAATGCCCTGCGGGCACACTTTCACCCGTGACCTCCCCATCAGAGACACTCCTCCACTCCGCAAGGCAATCAAAACTCTTCTCAATCACACCTTTGTTCCCCCAGAGCACCCTTACCGGACACTTAATCTTCCTGCCCTCCTCGCGATCTTTCCTCGCCTCTACCAGGTCAATAGTAGCAGCCGCTCTATAATCCTCACACATCGCATGCACGCAAGCTTCCTCTTTAAACATAGCCATATACTCTCCCAAAGCCTGCTCATCAATATAACTCCCCGTACCGGCATACCCTCCCCCGAAGAATTTCCCCTTGAACAATTCCGGATCACTCATCATCAGCTTCTCCGGGAACGGAGCCGGCTGGATCAGCCAGAACCAATGCCAGTACGCAGTCGCAAAAAGCTGATCCGTCTTCTCAAACATAGCAAGAGTAGGAGCAATATCCAGCATCATTAACTTCTCAACGGCTTCTGGGTGGTCGACAGATAATTTGTGCGCGATCCTGGCGCCTCGGTCATGCGACAGGATGTTGAACTTGGGATAGCCGAGGGACTTCATCACGGCCAGAAGGTCAGATCCCATGGTGGACTTTGCGTATGCTTTGTGCGAATCTGACGCTGTAGAAGGAGGTTTTGAGGATTTTCCATAGCCGCGGAGATCGACTGCTACGACAGTGAAGGATTTCGCGAGTTCTGGTGCTACTTTGTGCCAGATGTGGTGGGTTTGAGGGAAGCCGTGGATGAGCAAGAGGGGTGGGCCATTTCCTCCCCTGATGCCGTGGATGGTAACCTCCGGACTGACAGCAATATCGAATTCTTGGAAGTCTGGAAACATATTTGCTTCCGAAATGTGGCTCTCGATCTGATGTAACCGTGCAAGCATGGAATCAGTGTTTGGTATCTAGGTCGAGACGTCAGAAGAAGGGCGTGGGGTTTAACGAATTGCGGGGGCGCTCATCCTTTGCCGACGCCATGTGAGTTTGATTTCCAAGCACTCGATTAACACGACTCTCATTTTTGTGTTGATTGAGTTTTATTAGGAGTCCAAAACATTAGAAACATCAGTGACTTTACATGCTTGACAAACTATTCTGATGTCCGGGCATATCGTCGGCTGAAATTATAACTTTCGCCAGGTGAGCCTATGCTTGTCTTAATCCTGTGTTGATTCTCGATGATCCCTTCCTGGTTTCAATTTCTAGCCTATTTTGAGGACATTACTGCTTCTATGTTTCTCTCGTTGTCTCTCAATCATATGCGTTCAGTTTAGAGGTCACACTTTCACCAGCGGGGCATGCACCATTGAAGAGTATTCAGGTACGTTCTGGTCCTTGATTAATATTTTGAGACGCCTCACTTATGTGTAGCCTATTGCATAGCTAATAAGCGTGACTGAGAAGTGACTATCTTGTATCTGTAGCCGTATTGACGTCTACGGTGATATATTCCCATTCTCGCGTACCTCCAGCCCCTACTTTACTTTGGAGTTGGTCCCTAAGCTTCATTCACAACCACCAACGAATCTGTGGTTTCTGCGATGGCCTGCCGCTTCAAGCCTTCGGATTTACCATTCTTGGATCCTTCCACTAGATCCATGACTGTTCTCTCAAGTCTCGACATCCGATCCTCTATCCGCCTGAGGAGAGCTTCGGGCTTCATATCGTCTTCTGACTTCCTCTTCTTGAGATAAACTTTAGCTTTTTCACCTAGTGAGAGCAAACATGGAGTGAAGTTTTGCGAATCAGTCCTCTGCAACTCTCTTGTTCTTCCATATATTGCTTTAGCTTCCGGTAGAATCTCTCTCGCGAACTTAAGGCGGTTCTTTGGTGACGGATGTGTGCTCAAGTATTCCGGAAAAGGTTCCCTCCCGCCACGTCTTTTGGCCTCGGAGGCGATATGCGCTTCCCAGTAATCAACTCGCTTCTGGGGGTCGTACCCAGCCTATCCAATGTTTCAGTACGGCTTGTGAAGAAGGTTGAGTTCCCATGAGCGAAAGGCCTGTGAAAAGACATACCTGTGCCATGATCAAAAGACCCATGTGGTCGGCTTCAAGCTCATGCATTCTTGACTGTACCAAGTCGTTACCCAGAGCCCCTGTGAAGCCGAACCATTTGGCGATTTCTGTGGCGAACAGCTTTGTTGTACGGCGTTCTATAACATGTCGAGCAACTATGTGTGCTACCTCGTGCGCTAGAACTCCAGCAATGTCATCCATGCTCCTGCAGGTCGAAAGCCAGGCGGTTGTGATGAAGATACGACCCCCCTGAGCAATGTCACAATTAGCATTTGTTACATAATAGTATAATAAATCGCGAGGTGGACATATACATGCTGTCTCAGACATTTCGGAATATGGCCCAATACCTACACCTTTCCCCGGTCCTGCCGAAGCTCTTCGTTGCTCTGTGGAAAAGTCAGTGTACCGAAAATGAATGCTAATCACATATCGGAGCTTACCCCATGTCGTCTAAGATGTAAGTCTTTATATTCAACCCCTGGACGATATCCACTAGGGTGAGGCGGCTCATTACTCCATGAACTGCCTTTGCAACAGGATCATCTGGTCTAAGCATTGGCTTGCCCTTTCTATTTAGCATCCACTCGGCAACAGGAAAGCCAATTTCTTCGTCAAAATCCGAGTCGTACCAGATCATTCTATTGCGGTTTGTGATGGGAACCACGTCAAAATGAGATCTATAGTAAACATAGAGACCAAACGCCGACCCGAAAACACATGTTACGACTCCTACTGAAAAGGGCACAGCCCATGTCGGAAGTCTGTTTCTGCCTGTAAATGTCTGGGCGGGACCGGGTTTTGCTTCGGTCGGAGCTGGAACTCTATGTCGTTCGATAGCAATGAATCCGGACTGTCTTCGTATCGAGAAGAGTGACTGGTAGATAGGTTTCTGTTTAAGGGCCCGAAATGGTGATATGCTGGAAGGATTGCTAAGGCAGCGGGGCATTGTTCGTGGAGAAATGGAGGACATAAGAAACGATTTAGAACAATTACTACCAGAGTACTGAGACGCTGAGAGAAGAAAAGAAAGTGAGATTCAACAGCCTCAAACGGAGTTGGAGGTGCAGCCTTTTTGGGTACACAAGTCGGGGTATCATGCAGCCAATTAGGAGCAACACCATCCGTGCCGCAATCCACGAAAGTGACTGTGATGACTGACTCAGTGATGTTGAAAGCAATCGAACAAAGGCAGTCTCCGAGTCGGGCTTGAATGGAAAGGCAAAGATGGAAGGGCCAGCATGTCCCGCCAAAGGACCTGCGATGAAATATATTGCGGAAGTGCAGGTACTTCCCCTGAAGTCACAGGACGACTTTATCACTTGTAGGAAAAGGCTTGCCTAACAGATCCCAAGAACAGGTTCGCAGATGATCCAAATGCATACGAACAATTTCTTCAGATCATGATGGACTTCTTGAAAGATCCTGGCTCCCAATCTCCTTCGGAAGTGCAGCAGAAAGTCAACGAGCTCTTCAGCGGCCAACCCGACCTCGTCAATGGCTTCAAACAGTTCATACCCGCCGAAAGTGCGCAGCAAAAGCAAGATACATCGCAGACTCTGGGAACCGAGCGACAGCAACAGATCATCAAGATCCTAGCTCATTACAACGAGAATCCAACCTCGCTTGGCAAGCTTTCTGGTCAGCTCAAGGAGCTATTCGGCGATAATCCAGCTATCTTGGAGCTTCTGGAGCAGTATGCGCCTGTCACGAGCGAAGAGAAGCGTAAGGAGGCGGAAAATGCGGGAAAGGAGGTTTCTTGAATGCTTGCTGGCTTTCAAGATTGAGTATTGCTCAAATCGTGAAGTGCCAAGGAATGACGGGCAGCAACTTGAGGATCGGAGCAAACAAATCCCATTAGGTTTTGCAGTAGAACAAAAAAGCGCCCTATGTCATGATCAAAATCCTATTGTTCATTTGATAGGAAATTCTCAAGATCTCAAAGTCCAATTTGCGTAGTGTAATGTAATGACAGAAATCGAGCTGTCACTGCTACGAGTAGTTGTGAAATGTTCCGGACCAAACCCACCGAGCGTTGTCGCATACTAGTCCCAACGTGGGTACCAAGCACGAGGTCGAGATGTTCTTTCTCTTGGCCCTGGCCATTTCCCGGTTTCTTCTGCGTGCCACGACCACATTTCCCTCATCCTTCCCGTCCACTGATCATTTCCTTACATACATGACGTCTGAGGAGCTTCAAGCTACCCCTCGGGAGCTATTCTCGAGCCTCAATTGATGGATGTCGGGTGAAAGCTAAGCTTTTGACGTGTCCTGTTCCTGTTTTCGCGTCTTCCAAGACCACGCGAAATTCCATAAATCTTGAGCTGTTTCCACTCTCGTCTTCTCCTTCCCCTCCCAGATTCCTTCTCTTTTTCAATTCACAGCTGCACGTCTGTTCAATTCCATCATGTCGAGCAGTATCGTCGCAAGTTTCTTGGGTGCTTTGGAAGCATCTCTGTCTGTCCTCCTGACGATATCCTATGGTGCCGTCGCAGCCAGATTTAATCTCCTCAAGTCTTCTTCCGCCAGAGATATCAACAAGTAGGTACTGAAGGCACTCATGAATCGCTCTTTCAGAAGTCTTAAAAATTCTCAAGGACACGACTTATCGTCATGTCATCTTTCCAAAACATTCCCCGCATGGCAGTCACTGATCCGGTCCGTAGACTATGTGTCCGATTATTCCTTCCTGCCTTGATGATTGCGAATCTTGGCGATGAGTTACATGCCAAGACTGCCTACAGATATGTTCCAGTATTGAGTTAGTAGGACAGTGACCTCCTGGATTTCCCCGAACTAATAACTTTCTTAGTATGGGCTCTGTTCTACACTTTGACTTCCATGGCACTTGGATGGGTCCTGAAGCGGATGTTTAAATTTCCAGCATGGACAATCCCGGCAATATGCTTCAACAACACTACCGCTCTTCCATTGCTTCTCCTACAATCCCTCCAGACTTCTGGGATATTGAAGGATCTTACCATGGGTAAGGATGATTCTGCTTCGGAAGCTATGAAGCGAGCCAAATCATACTTTCTTGTCGCTGCTGTGGTCGGCAATAGTTTGACCTTCGCTGTTGGACCCCGACTTCTGGATGATGAGGAGACACCAGACAGCTACGAGAACCAGCAGGAGCAGAAGGGCCAAGCCAACGGCAATGGAAGCGCTTCGCACGAGGACGAGGAAGAGCATGAGAACCCCACGAACGCGGCTGGAAGAACAGCTGAAGAGCAGGAAGAACACGCGACTGAGAACACAACTCTCCTCCCAGACAGAGTCGCCGATCCTGGAGCAGAGCTCGGCGGAGTGTTAGCTGACACCTTCGACGAATACTGGTCTCGTCTCCCAGAAGTATTGCGAAAACATTTGCACTTTGTCAGCAGTTTCTTCAATGCTCCTCTGATCGGTGCTGTCATCGGCGCAATCCTTGGTCTCGTTCCTCCGTTCCACAAGGCTTTCTTCAGCGAACCCCAAGAGGGAGGAATTTTCAAAGCGTGGTTGACCTCTTCGATCAAGAAAATTGGAGAACTATTCCCAGCTCTGCAACTCGTCGTGGTAGGAGCCAAGCTCAGTGCCAGTCTCTTGAAAATGAAGGAAGGGAAGGACGTAGGAAAGATGAAGTTGGTGCCAGTTCTGACGATCTTCGCAATCAGATTTATCCTCTGGCCAGTGTAAGTTCCCCATAATTTACGGAAGCGAGACTTTTCCGAGATGGACGTCATGCTAATCAAGCAATAGTATAAGTATTGGCGCAGTATATCTTATCGCATCAAAGACCAACCTTCTTGACGACGATCCTATACTCTGGTTCGTCCTGATGCTCATGCCTACGGGACCTTCAGCCACAAAGCTTACTGCACTTGCGGATGTCAGTGGAGGAAGCGAGGAGGACAAACATGCTATTGCGAAGTTTATCACGTTGTCCTACACGATCTCGCCCCTTATCTGTTTCACTGTCGTGGGAGCATTGAAGGCTTCTCTCGCAGCGAAATCATGAGAGCTCGTGGAACACTCGCTGCACGATTTCATGTATTGTAAAAGGGGTATGACATGCGATATTATTTGAAAGTTCGCAAGACTCTAGATGTGGAAGTCAAAATGTCAAGTAGAGATTCATAGCTTCTCTGAAAATCGTAACAAGCCGTTCTTCAGTCAGAGTTCCGTCAGGTCAACGATTGATGTTCCCCTAGTACCCGCAGTCCAGACCGTGCATCAAACGAGGACCCCCGCGACGACGTTTCAGAACCATTCGAAGTGCACCCAAACTGACAACATCAGATTAATTGACAGGAGATCTGCATGTTTCATCCCAGGTAAAACTGGGGACGATCAAGACATTAGCTGAAATCTGACGGGACGAAGTGACGACCTTGGCCCCAAATAGGATCCAGAACTGGGGTCCACCAGTTTCCTTCGCAGAAGCTCATATAAACAGCGGCGTCCACCAACCAGTCGTCTTGTTCTGGTCTTCTTCCTCTACCACTTCTCGCTACTTTTGGGGAATTGTCGATCTCGTTCGTTTTTTCTTGACATTCATTCTTTCCCGCTGGTCGGTCTTTTACCTCCATACACTCTCGTTAATACCCTGCCGGCCAGCATACCACTCACTCGCCCACTCAATCCACATTGTCATTTTCCGCCTTTCTACTACCTGCTTGTAACACTTGTCCGGCATCTCTACCGCCCATTTTCTTCAATACAGATCAACGTACCCCCGTACTCAAACTTCATACATACCAGTCATCGCAATGCTCACCAACACTACACCAACCATGGCCACCTCTCCTCGCCCCTCCTACAGGAAGCACACTCGCGCCCTGTCTCGAGATCTCGGCTTCAAAACCATTCCCATGTTTGAGATGCCAGTGGAGAACAGAATTCCGGAACATAGCACTGCATCATACACCAACATGTTGACTCGGGCAAGAGGGTCATCATCACCACCTCCACCACCAACTTGGATGAGAAGATGAAAGACCTCTGAAGGCAACATGGTTCTCGGTAAGAACTCTGTTTCGAGCTTGTCTCAGGCCAGGAAAAACTGACTTGTGATAGAAAGGCATGCCGTGATGGGATGTAGGATAATGGTGCGGGTCGCGGAGGATTAGGCGATTCTTGGGACGTTCTTGTTCATGATTTGTGCTGGATAGCGGGAGTTGAAATGCCACTGGGCGAACTGGGAGTCAATCAAGCAAGCAAGCTCATTTAGCAGAGAAATGGACAAATGAAAGAATAAAAATGAACAGAACGACCAGACGAATCATGACCAAGGGTATCGTTACAGACAGACAGATAGTGTGTACAACTAAAATGACAGCTATCTATCCTTCATCAAATCATCGCCAATAAAAGCGCCGACCCCTTATTCCCCACTTCTCGCTCCTTGACTGGTTTCGATTTCTTAGTCTTTCCCTTGACATCCTTTGAATCCTTCTCAATCGCCGCAAGCTCCCTCCTTGCTTTCTGATCCACTGTCTCCTCCGTCGCTGCCTTTTGCAATTTCGTCTTGTTTTTCTTGAGAACTTTCAGGACCTCGTCTTTCTGAGAGAAGGTGGGTGATTCGAGAAGAGCGAGCACAACGAAAGAGCTTGATCCTGTAGCCCACTCAATAACGTAATCTTTGATGTTGGGGTACAGAATATCAGCGAAGTTGAGAGCTGGCTCGATGGGTATGATGGCTTTCGTCTTGGGGTCGAAACGTCCGCCTGCGATGAGAGACTTGATCATCTTACCACCGTGAGACGTGCTAGCAACGTGGGACGGAGGTTCGGTTGAAGTTTCTCCCTCGGGGACCACAGGTTGGACGTATGTTGGGTCTCCGGCAGCAGTCTCTGCTACAGCCTGTAGAGCTGCGGTCTTGTCCCCTTCGGCAGCCAAGAGAACCTCTGTGAGAAATTGAAGCCCGAAACTCGTCGAAGCGAGCTCTGACGCAGCGGCTGGGATGGCTTTCAGAAGAGTTGGAGATAGAGCCTTGGCTAATTCGGCTCGCCTGATCTCGGGATCCTTTTTACTTGTCGTTACTCTGACTTTGTCGACTTCCGCGAGGATTTCGAGGTCGATTGTGTGGCTTCCTGGGAATAGTGCTCTAGAACGTCCTTGGAAGAGATAGAGCAGAGTGATACGAGCATTGATATCATTTGCAAAGAACACAATGTTCTCTACTTGCTTATCGTTGTCCTTGCTCAATAGTTCGGGGAAGATTGATTTCGCGGTCAGAACTGTGTCGTCGATAACCTCATAAGCAGTGAGAATGACAATATGAGCGTTTGGATCGCCAGCCATCAGCTGGAGGGTATCCTTGTAAGTCTTCAATATCTGCTTTCGGTCCTTAGCAGTTCCGTAAGCCAAAGCAAGACTAACAACTCTCGACCCTGACCTCGTAAAGGCGAGGTTCTTAAGTAAGTCACCCTCCTCATCACCCTTGATGATCTCTAAGTACTCGGTGATCTCCTCGGTGCCTTGTTTGGCATTCAGAAAGTATTGGAGCATAGCATCGTGAAGGAGTGTGAAGCCAGTCATCTTCTTCTGGATAAGTTGATTGATGATTTCCTGGAGGGATCGCATAATTGGAGCTCGTTTTCCAGGTTCGGCAGCCAGAATATCAGCTAGATCCCCAGTGATCTTCTCAGACTTGTCCTTCTGGAAAAGTGCAAACTCGGCACCATACCACTCTCGAAGTATGGTTGCCTTTTGATACCGGGTAGCAACTCCACGGTAAACATCGTCGAGAATCCAGGAAGCCTCTGGGTGCTTGATAAGTCTACGAACATGACCAAAAAACTCTGGAACGATGATATCTCTGATCTCATCGTCATTCTGGACCAACAGCTTTCCGATCAAGAACTTAGCATATCTGCTCTCTGCAAGCTGACGGTATGATCCTGCGAGCTCCTTGGCAATTATCTTTCTCTGCTCTGCATTGGCATATTTGATGGCGGTCTGGACAACCCTGACGCTGTCATGCTTAAGGACATAGTCCTTGATCTTTCCAGTGATGATCTCAAATAGTTCAGCAACCAATTGTTTTCGCTCTTCGAGTGGAACGTGAGATTTCCTCCGCAAACGCTCCCAGATTTTCTTGGTTCGGGCCAATTCGTCTGCTAATGGTTTTGCTGCTTTTCGTTCCTGCGCCAGGGCCTTTTGCTTCGCATGTGCCTCTCGAGACGATTGACCTGCATTGATGTTAGATCTTGAAATGTCACTTCTTGGCGGGCCACCTACTGTTTGTCACAACAGCCTTCGCTCTGTCTGGGTGTAATCCATCGGCCGCTTTTGGAAGGTCCTCTAGGTCACTTGCTTCCTCCTCCTCTGAACTGCTTTTCTTCGATTGGCGATCAAGGGGGACTCCTCCATCCGAGTCCGAGTCATCAGAGTCGTCGTCACTCGAAACCTCGACCTTCTTTACAGGTACTGGTTTACCCTTCTTCAGCGCAGACTTGACCGCAACATCGATTTTCGGTTTCTTGCTCTCTTTGAGGTGCACATTCTTGACAGGAGCCGACTTCCTTTTCGTACCAGCCGAGGCCGTCTTGGTGGTAGTTGCTGAAGGCATTGTAAATTAATGTCACAAAAATATGGTCGAAGTCTCCATGAACTTTTTGAACTTTTTCTTATCGAGCTTTGCAAGATCGCACCAAGCCTATCAGAGACTAGCACGAATACCCCACCAGCCCAGATTTGTCGTTGAACTGCTATTTTGGCAGGATAGGAGAGCAGACATATCCGAACTCTCAAGATGGGTAGAGAAGAACAAATTGAGGAGAGGGAAGTCCTCGACAGTATCTTCCCAGAAGAAATACAAGGTGCGCCCCCACGAATCTAGCGCTCGAATAGATACACAACCTACCCCGCGAAAAGGAGCCCATTATTTCAAGCAGCGTACTGACCCTTCTGCAGATATCTCAGACACAGAATTTCGGATATCGGTTTTATTAGACATCACAAATGACGAAGACGATGATTCCGAGCCCCCAACAGTCATCCTCCAAGTCAAATACCCCGAAGGCTACCCCGAAGAACCTCCCGCGCTGGACTTGCTCCCACCTCCAAATGCGCCAACACACACTTACTTCAGCGTCGCGTCTGACAAAGATACCCTGCTCGATGGACTGAACGAGACAATAGAGGAGAACATGGGCATGGCCATGATTTTCACCATCTACTCGACCCTCAAAGACAATGCGGAGCAGCTCATTGCAGAACGGCAAGCAGCAGCCCGAGCAGTACACGAGCAGAAGCTACTGGCTGCGGAGCAGGAAGAAAACAAGAAATTTCATGGCACGCCTGTAACGCCGGAGACTTTCATGAGCTGGAGGAAGGACTTCAGAAAAGAGATGGAGGAGCTGAAATTGAAGGAGGAAGAGGCTGATGAGGCAGCCGAGAAGAAGAAGAATAGAGGGAAGGATACTGTGGTGCAATTGACTGGCAAACAGCTCTGGGAGAGAGGCCTGGCGGGCAAGATTGAGGAGGATGAGGATTATGATGATGCATTGCCTGAGGTGGAGAAGCTTAAGGTTGAGGCATGACGAACATGGATGGGTTGATCAAAAGCGTAAATATCATTGCGGGCATGGAATGGAGGAGTTGCATTGCTGGCGTTTCTGGATGGCAAGGATTGATACTGTGACGTTGTTGTTTGTTCGTCTATGAATATAGAATTCCTACATGATAGTCTCGACATTTTCGAAAGTATGGCCTAAGGTCGGAGGCAATATTTTTGTATCCCAAACACCGAGACGCCTTGCAATGAGAAACGAATGTAAGAACCATAAACTGCTCATGCACCAGCCATCTCTTCATCTTCATCACTACCATCATCCGAGTCGTCTCCATCCTCTTCCTCTGCAGGAGCAACTCCACCAAGCTCGGCATTGATCTTTGCCAGTAGCTCTTTAGCATGCTCGCCCAATCTCTCATCCTCGTAGTCTTGTTGCTGAAATAGCCCAAGACTGTGGTCCAGCCATTGTCGACTTGAAATCCACGAGACTCTCCAGCTCTCACCATCACCATCCTGAGTCTTGACTTCACCGTTCTTCTGCTTCTCTCCCAGGATGTACAGACCCCAACCGCCCAAATACCAAACCTCGACACTGCTATCGTCTTCACCGACCAAACGCTCCAGCACTTCAATCGCCTCAACATCCATATCGGCCTCCATAAGCAACCTCGCGAGACTGACTCGAGTTGGAAAATCGGGCACAATGGTGTTCTCGGGAGGCAGATCTTTCCACAGATCCAGACTCCTCTTCAGCGCCGCCCTCGCATCCTCCATCCTTTGCTGAGAAATCCTCACATTTGCAAGCGTCTGCCATGGCTCAGCAAATTGCGGCGCAACCATCGTAGCCTCCGTAACCAGCGCTTCACATTTCTGCTCTGCATCATCCTCCCAACTCAGGTCCGTCATGTAGACTTCCACAACACCACACAGCGCCACTGCCAATTTCCGTGTCTTTTCTGCCTTTGCTGCTTCGCCCTCCTCGGTCAACTTCCCACTGTCGAGCAAAGCTTGGATCTGTAACCGCAAACTCATAGCCCCCTTCTCGAACCAATCGACACTGTCCTGTCCACCCTCCTCGCTCAATTGCGCTAGCCAGAGGAATTTCTCTGCTCCGCCGCCCAATTCTTCAGGCACAGAGCCATCCTCGTCGATTGTAGCTGCTTGGAAGAAATACTGTCGCGCAGAGTCGATATCGCCCAATTCAACGTGTATTTCGCCCAGTAAATTCAGCGCAAGAAGCGCTTCCTGGGACTCTCCATCGAGTGAGCGCAACGCTTTCAATGCTGGCTTGACCGACCCCTCAATATTGCCTTTCTGTAGCTCGAATGCGGCTTCCGCCAATAATTCGGCGGGAGAAGAAGACATTGTTGACTTCGAAGGGTTGGTTGACTTCTTCTCTTTCTTGGATTTCTTGTTGCCGGGTTTCGTCTTGGCCATTGTGATTCTGTCCTTTCTGGGACGAGGCTGAGGTTTTGGAGACAAAATTATTTCTGCGGGAAGTGGGCTGGGAGGCGATGACGATGTTGATTGGAACGGGCCCCTTGCTAGCGTGAGTGCCCGGACGAGACCCCTCACTCACTTCGATGTCTTGTTGAAGCCCTGCATAGGACCCTGCTTGATAACAGCTTCAGGAACAAACAGGTGCAGTACCTGTATTTGACTTCGCCTGAATGGGAATATTTGAAATACGAGTGCTTCCATCACACCAACTCAGGTTTTACTAAGATTAAGTTCGCAACATTAGAGTCGAATGAGAGTTTGTCGATGCTCAATCGAGAAGGATTTTTGAGAAGCCGCGTCCATTATTATTATATGGATATCAAATCCTGTAAAACGCATCGTTCAGTCTACTATTCAGTGGACTGTTTTAACGATCGTGTCTAGCCAAATGGCTGTGTCTCTGGACGCCTATGTCCCTATAAAACAACAATATGTGAAGGATAACGCCAAATTGGACCAAAGTTTGAAGGAACTATGTAGTCACCTCCTTGACTTCCTTGGATCCAGCAGTATCAGGCCGTGCTATGTTTCCTAGTTCCTCCCCTACGCCGCTTTGCCCCCTCTTCCTTCCACCGATGTGGAATCTGGAAGTGGTAGGTGACTGAGTACTGGAGTCTGCACTGCTGTCTCCAAATTTCGAGAAGAATCCCTTCTTCTTCGTCTGCTTGGCTTGTTCATCATTCAATCCGACATCTTCAAAGCCCTCTTCTGCTGTGGGTGGTTGCCTTTCGAATCGACGTTCATTCATCGCAGATCTGGGAAGCCGAGGTAATCTTGCTGAATCAAGACTTTGTCTGCCAATTTCATGTCCAACGACCGGAGATCTCGCGGAAATGTCCTGAAGAGTAATCAGAACGCGAGCGCTATAAAATGTATGTCCGTAAACTTACGAATGACCTTCTATATGAATCAAAGGACTCTCGCGAGATGGAGAACGGCTCGATATCTTCGCTATTGCGGGTACTTATCGAGGTCCCAGATGGATGCGATCGCTTGGGCCAGAAGCCTTTCTTCTCTGGTGGGGAGGGCTAACTGGATGTCAGTAGTGAATCCATAATCTGGATGATAAAACCTGCAGGCAGATATACTCCGCTATCATTAACAACTGTTTTCAAGAACTATCAGCCGAATTTTCTGCAACTTCGCAGCTTGCGATCCATCCCGGGCGCTCGGCGCATACCAGACATTTTGTACTCCACTGGCTCTTGACTCTGCCTGCTCTTGATGCTCATGGCAGATGAAGCCTTCGATCCAGTCGTGTCGACCTTTTCAAAGGTAGGCCGAGTTCCATTTTGCGATAGAGGTCGAATGCCTTCCTCGTACGGCGCCAGGCCGGTCTGTACATCGGGACGCTTCGCAAAGGGATTCCTGATCGGCATTGTGAGGATGTGGAGTGATGCGCCGGAGATTATATCAATTGATGTAAATCCCAAAAATGTGTTTGAATTGCTAGGGGGAGATCTGGGACAAATAGACAAGAGAAATCAAGGATACTCGAGTACTGATCGGGACATATATCCACCCACTCGTGACGTTATTTACAGTCTTGCAAGGAGGGGGGATAAATGGAAGTGTTCCTGTCCTAAAGCCCGAGCCTGCTGACTGTGCTCAGCCAACCGGATGTTTTAATTCCGTCCGTTCTGTACGTACCAAGCTCAATCCACTAAAATAATGCCAGGCATTTCGTTCGAAGGTCGATTTCTCGAGTCAGTCAGCTTACTGTGGAATCTACTTCGAAGTATGTTGAAACAATCGCCTCGGTATATATCCATCTCATATCTCATTGGATTGAGCGAATTCCTGATCACGAGAAGAGGGGTCCTCAGAAACGTGGGGTAGTGGTACCAAGGTCCGTACCGCTACTTGATACTTGATGCTCCTCTTTGGACAAAGGACAGGTCGCTATGTGCATTGATTGGAGTGGCAAAATAGTAAGGTATCGCTTGTAGCCATCGCTATTGTTGTGTCTGGCTCTGGCAGGTATTGGACAATTACTAGACCAATGGTATAGTCGGGAAGGAGTTTTGGCGTTTCTTGAGCCTTGACATACAGGTTTGTTGTCCAGACTCTGATGAAGTACTCGAAAGGAGAGCAACGCAAAGACATCTAGCTTTGCGCGACCGAACAATGCTCAGAGGCAGGTAATTTGCATGCTCAGGAGCTTGCCTCGATTCGCAGGAACAACAGCTGAGGGCTCGTCATGAATGCAATGCAGGTGGCTCAAAATACCCTACCTCGAGCTGAAATGGCGTTCAGGGGCGAATGTCTCATATGTACCGGTTTTCAGCATTTCCAAAGCCTTGCGACCCCATGTTGCGATTGAGATGACCTCTGGTCTCGACGTGGCAATACTTCCAGTGGGTGACGGTTCCCAATCAAGCTATAGCTGGCGTTGATATCAAGCCCTGTGCAAAGATCATCACGCCGCATAATTGTATAGTGGGAGTCGACGGCCAATAGAGCCCGAATTATCTGCATCCAATTTTCGTATTCACACGGTTTCGGAAGCTGGAGGACTGATGCTCTGCATATCATGATAACAGCTTGAGAATTATATCAACATTCTTGGAAGTTGTTAACGGCACCATGAGGTTCCTCCAAGAATAGCTTCAAGGGTCTCGCGAGCTGGACAATTCGGATAGCAAAGCCGATTTGATGTGTACCAACATATTGGCCGCCTCATTGCTTTCTTTTCACTATGTTTTCCGGTAAATCCAACACCTTGGATGCAACTGGCCGTGCCCGGGTCCAATCGATCCATTTGCATGCTGCGATCCCCCGAATCGGCTAATTTCTGGTCCAGTGCTGCATGTCCCAGGGCAAGCCTCTCTTTTTTCAAGCTACAATCGACCCAAGATCGCGGGCCTGGATTTGCGCTGTCATTGTGATGAAGGGGCTATTCCTCTGACGCAGTCTTGATATAGGAAGTAGGTCCCTTTCGCGGACCTATTCTAGCCTTACCTTCTTGCTCTCGGAGAAATCAATGTATTCTTTTGTGAATCCTCCATCGATCTGTCGTCACGATTGTGATTCAAGGCAATATTCTTGTCCTACCATCATATGATACCCTTCTCGTTGTCGGTCTTTTTCTATTTCTTCCGCTGCGGTGCTCTCTGATCATCAGGTACAATCGTTATTTTTAACAAGAGAAGCTGTTGGTATCACAAGCTGCAGGTATCCGAGATCAGCCACGAGGGACAGCATCTGGAAGCCCCAATATCTTGGGTCCTCGGGTCATATATATCATCTTCGCTGTCAATCCGCGATCACATAGATCTTCGACCAGGCATACCGAACAAGTATACTCATTTTTACGAATTCACACCAGGTTTTACACGTATCATCAATAGCCGTCAGGTCAGAGAGGGTGGCTGGTCGCTGCTGGTCGCAACTTCCGCATTTGTGCTCGTTCTTGCCAACTTGGGGCCCCTCATCAAAATTTTGAGATTGCCTATGTACCTAGGTTATTCATTTATTGTTGACCCACCTGGCAAAACATATCAAACTTCACCTTCGACATCTTTGGTATCTGGTCATCCCGACAAAAGGATCACCGCGTAGGACACACACCACAGTCACCGTGCTATTTTGTCACAGGGTGAAGATATTTGGCAATATGTTCTTCAAATCGTGGGAGCTGTGGGCGCAGATGACATTTGTGAGTGGCAATCTCAATGGTTTGAAAGGGCATCTATCTAACCAGCAAGCAGGTTTTGGGCATGGCTATCGTCGTAGTCATTTCCGTAGGGTATGCCAAGCTAATGTGGAGGAACAGACTCGTACAGAGGCAAGAACTGGTTGATGAGGAGAAAAGGACGAGGGTCCAGCAATTAAGAAACAGCGGGCAGATCGTCGAGTCCAGGAAGAGCTACGATATACCCTTTGGGGTTAGGGCGATTCAGAGCGGAATACAGGTCGATGGAATATGGATCTCACAGACTGCCACTCCAATTCCAAGTCAACTCAAGCTTGGCCATATTCGCAGTGGCTCGTCAGACAAGTTGACAGCCACATATTCTAGCAAGGAGGCTATGGTTTCGGGCCAGTCGAACCCCGAAGGCCAGCGACCATCATCTCGAGAGGGAAGATCTTTGTCCTGCAGCAGCAATTTAGTCGGCGTATTCCCAGCTCAGGATGCTATGGGCGAGCGACCAAATACGGCAGAATCACGGTCAGTATATAAGCCAAGAACAGCTTCCCATCTTCGACACGGTAGCCATGGTGTGTACGACGAAGAAACCCTTGGGCAACTGGAAGGCAAAGCATCTTCAAAAAGGACAATCCAATCACCTCGTCCCCGTGGTTCCCGCAATCTTGACTTGGAGGGTGAATCTTCCTCCGCTGCAGACAACGAACGCTCGTCTGACGCTTCATCTGAATCGGATGCTTCTCTGTCGCAGAAACCACATTTTGCGAGCGATCCATCCCGTCAGACTCTCCTGAAAGACAAGTCCAGCACCGATATAGCTTCACTAAGCTTGTCAACTGTTACTTCGGCGAAGCCAATAAACATAGTCCAGCCACCACCAACCTCTCGAGCGGAATACTGCTCGATTCCAATCGAATCTCCTAACGAAGAAGGATCGGACCCTTTTGCTACTCCATTCATGAGCCCTCTTGGATCGCCTGAAATGAAGCCACAGCACTCACCAATTTCAGCTCATCCAAATTGGCTGGATGGTCAGCAACAGTCGGCTCCAAGAACGCGATCACCGTCACCATTTGTTCCGGGAGAACTTCATGTCAACAGATCTGTTCGGAAGGTCAACTCGCCCTTCGAGGTCCTACCAGCTGGGACATTTGGTCTTCCTACTGCATCTAGTCATGCTGAAGGCGTCGGTTCTGACTATCAGGACGAAACAGGAGATCGAAGAAAATCCGAGAAGCTACACAAAAAGCCTCGGTCGTCGATGAGAGGTCGCCCGTCTAGTACTATGGAGAGACCATAAACCATAAGACTGGCAGTTGCTGCAAGTGATGGCCCGCGATATAGTCCCGCTCCAGTTGATGCAAGGAGGGGTAGGTAGAAAACATTGGCTTTTCGCAAAACGACAATTGCAGATAGATGTTGGAGACATTCGAGCTAAGTGCTGGTCCTGAGCATGGGATGATGGCTTAATGGTGGAAGGTTATCGATTGGTGATGAAGATGGTATGCTAAACACATAGAAGTAAGCATAATGGCGAGAAATGCCCGGCGTCAAGCTTGGCTTATATTTATGTGGAGGACACGCTGCTCACAGAGAAGATCGGGACTCAGTACCACTGATATATCTTCATCAATTTCGTGCGGCTGGTGCCAACGAGCCAATTGTGCAGCAGCAATATGGAGCTATAGATCCGAAGATGAATTGTTTCAGCATGTTGATAGTGAGATTTAATGGAAGCTTTGTGTGCTGTCTTCGCACGTTTGATTTTATGGACTAGTTTTTAGTCCAGTGTACTTCGTTTCTGCACTCTATAATACGTTATTTCATGAAGTGTCTTCGCGCACTCCGATGTATTGCGTCGCCCAGAGATGGAAAAGCGAGGAGAATGTGATCACGTGCTTTGGCGTTCTAAATTTTAGGCAATCGCCACCCAGCAAGACAACAACGCGAGTTGCGTGTCTGGCTTCCACTCCGAGGTTCTGTCATCCTTTCCAAACACCCAATTGCCACTTCGACATCCCTCGACCGCCATTCAAGACGCGCAAATCAATCAGCACATGCATCGAGTCGAACAAGTTTCTCGCCCATTGCCCGTTTTAACAGACTCTACATTCAACAAGTCTCGCCATTCAACCCCGCATCATCATCTACGCGACTTCTTCTTCATCCTCCCCTTGTAATCGTCTTTAAGGCTTCGAAGCGGGATTGCAAGATGGCTAGCGACGAGATAGAACAGTCACAGTCTGGCGTGGAGGAGATGGGCGTCGGTGGCCCAGGTGCGCCTACGCCATTATCAGCCCTAGAGGTATGTCCAGCTGGTCGGCCGATAATAGTCATGTCTAATTGTACTCTAGGGCGTCGCCGGACTTACAAAGAGGGACATTCAATTGATTGTGGAGGGTGGTTACAACACCGTTGAGTCCGTTGCATATACGCCACGACGCATACTGGAGCAAATCAAGGGTATTTCTGAGCAGAAGGCGACGAAGATTTTGACTGAAGGTAGGTCATTCACACCCGATAACAGGTGATAGAGTTGTGACTGATCTTTGAAGCATCGAAACTTGTTCCTATGGGTTTTACGACAGCCACTGAAATGCATCAGCGGAGAAGTGAATTAATATCTATTACTACCGGGTCCAAGCAGTTAGACACCTTATTGGCCGGAGGAATTGAAACCGGTTCCGTCACTGAGATTTTTGGGGAGTTCCGCACTGGAAAGAGTCAGATTTGCCATACTTTGGCAGTGACTTGCCAGCTTCCTTTTGACATGGGAGGAGGCGAAGGGAAGTGCCTCTACATTGATACTGAAGGAACTTTTCGACCTGTTCGTCTTCTTGCTGTCGCCAATCGCTACGGTCTTTCTGGAGAAGAAGTCCTCGACAACGTTGCTTATGCTCGTGCATACAATTCCGATCATCAACTCCAGCTGCTCAACCAAGCTTCAGCCATGATGTGCGAGACACGATTCTCCCTCCTCATTGTTGACAGTGCTACTTCTCTTTATCGAACAGATTTCGTTGGTCGAGGAGAGCTGTCATCTAGACAGACCCATTTAGCCAAGTTCATGAGAACTCTTCAGCGTCTTGCGGACGAGTTTGGCATTGCAGTGGTCATTACGAATCAAGTCGTGGCTCAGGTAGATGGTGGCCCAAGTGCAATGTTCAATCCAGACCCAAAGAAACCAATCGGAGGAAATATCATCGCCCACGCCAGTACTACCAGATTGAGTCTCAAGAAGGGTAGAGGAGAGACCAGAATTTGTAAGATATATGACAGCCCATGCCTGCCAGAAAGTGATTGCCTGTTTGCAATTAACGAAGACGGTATTGGCGACCCAAGCCCGAAGGACTTGGAGAAGGATCATTAGAGGTCAGCGATGGTTATTTGTGGTTATGGGAGGAATGTTTTTCATGATGCTACGAGGCTATCTTCAACTTTTGCATGGGTTAAACGGCGTGCGGAATTGGTGCATTGGGCTGAGCTATTGTCTCGAATTGCAAGAGATCAGTAAAGACTTTCATCTGTATAGCTGAAGATTAGATAGCGTAATCAGGCCAATTGTGTCCTTAATTATACGAATGTCTTTCATGGCATGAAGTCGAAAAGGCTGTGGTGAAATGATACCTGTAGGAGCTAGACTTGGCAAGGATTGGAGCTCAGCTTCCTAGCGAGTGCTCAAGTCAAAAAAGCTTCGCGACAAAACCGCGTCTCCCAGCTTCAACATCGAGAAATGCGCCACGCCATAAACTCAGCACCACAACTTGCCTGTGATCAGGATTGATGGGGAAAAGATGGAGACTTCAGCCCCTACCTATGCGTACAAAGAGACACGGTTAGATCTCGACTCTACGACACAAGGATCCACGGTTGCAATCCGTTTGCCAGCACAGGGCGCATCAACATACCCATCGAGATCAACCCAGAAACGACCACACATCGCCGAGATCCCCATCGCAGAGGACGAGAACACCTTTAGAGCAAGACATTTAGCTTCTGCAGCTTCGATACACCACCGTACTCACTACCAGTCACCGAGAAGCTTCCTTTGGAGAGTCTTAGAAGATGGAAAAGTGCTGTCCATTCAGTCGGTGGATATATCCAAGCCAGCCACCGTCGCAGATGCCAACATTACTTTACGGTTGAGTCTTCCAAGTGCTATTAAGCCTGGATGTATTGCTCTTGCGGATTGCAAAGATCACGATATTCTGAGCGTCTTCATTTTGACAGAATCGAAACAACTCTACACACTCACCCTGCGCCCAGATCACTTTCGGAGAGCTGCCAGCACGGAAGATAATGTTGGGGACTGGTGCAAGACATATTCATCTGCGGCTTTCAGTCTCAAGGCGCCTCATAGAATGGTTGCGCTCAGCGCAGACGAGCTGTTGATATCTACAGTGGATGGGGCTCTTTTGAGGCTGGAGAGGAATTCTGGTGGAGATGGTAAGGAAAGGGCCCTCCTATATGCCGATGATACTAAGATTGAACAGGCTCCATTTGGAAGGAGGTACACTACAACGAAGGGGGATGGGGTTTGCATGTTCGGTCCATACGGTTGTTCAATGCTTCATCTACCATTGCGTACGGCGGTCAACATCTAGAACACGCTACTGCAACATCCATAGCATCGCCTGGAACAGCTATACAAGGAAAGCAATATGCTTTCACAGTGTGTTTGGACCACCGCTTGCGGGTGTGGAACCTGTCCACGGGAAAGTTGGCCTACACCAAAGATATGCTTGGCCAGGAATTGGAACAACTGGACCAAGCAAAGCAGGCGAAGAAAGTCATCGATCCGTCTCAATCGCAGCTGGTGAAAGTCTATGGCGGCGGTAACAGTGCGCTGTGTGTCACATACTCTCCTCTTGGAAGCGGCCAATTCAAGTTCTGGAATGTTACTCCGAAAGCTGATGGAAGCCTTAACTTGGACGATATCTTTGAAGGCCATGTATTTGAACCACAGGCTCCATCGTCTGAGATCTGGACCATGGCCGATTTCGCTGTACTTCACAAATCCACCGAACCCAGTGACTATTCCATCTGGGTGCTGTGGAAAAACAACGTCACCTACCGCCTACAGCGCTTGAAGTTCAGTAAAGGCAGCGACTATAAGCCTGTGCAGGATGCTTGGGAGGAGGGCTGGGAGGCTATGGCATGGGAAACCCTTCGCGAGGAAATGGGCCCCGCTATGTTCTCTGGAGATGCCTCTGATGGAACGGATAAATGGCTCGAATATATTCTTTCTCCTGGAAGATACACCCAAGCCACTGTCGAGACATGTCTTGCTATTTACGCGCGTGGCCTGAGTACGAAAGGCATTGCACGCAGATCAGGATCTCTACCAGACAGAATGAGTGCAACCATAGCATTAACAGCCTCACTGACTCGAAAATCTGATGGCGAGCTAGACTATGCCTCGTTTCGATCTGCAACCGATGCTCAATGGCGTCGTTTTTCCAGGCTTCTTTCGGAGCTTGACAAGCAGCGAGGTGAAGCAATGTCACTTTCGATCGACCCCAATGGGCAGATGCCATGGGTGGTTCTGGCAGACGGTATCACTGCAATCCGGGATTGCAGCCCCTTGGAGAAGATGTGGCATAACAATGGAAGTGTCGAAAAAGCGGCCAGACATGTGGCTCTTCCTGTATTCGCTGCCGCTACATTCAGAGACTCGTTACCGGAACCATTTCTGCATGCCTGCGATACTCAGCTACTGGAAGAAATTTTCCAGGAACCATCTCTTACTGGTGCTGCGAGAATGCGAAGTTTCTATGAGAAGTGTGACTTTCCAAACCAGATTGGAGATGACGAGTACTCTCAGCTCGCGAGCGGTTTGGGAGGTGATTTCAAGAATGTCACACCCCAGGTTTACGAAGCAATGCTTGGGTTCATGAATGTCTCTGGGAACAGCGACCGTCCTCTTGTCCAACAACTAGCAGAGTTCGGCAACAAATTGCTTGTGAAGGGAGTTCAAGAGACAGTGGCCTTGCACAGGAATATCTGTCTTGACCAGCTCGTCCTTCTGGTCCTTATTGAGAACGAAATCAACACCACCGAGGACGGCATCCAGTTCGAGACTGCTGCGATATTTGAAGCGCTGATCAAGTTGTTGAAAAAACTCGAGCTTCTCCGCTGGCTGTGTAGCACTCAACTCACTCTCAAACCACCGAGGTCTGAAAGATCGAGCTCCGTTACCGATAAAGGCTCCAGCTCCAGCAAGAAAGCGCCTGAGAGCCTAGGGATGACGACTGTTTTCGAAGGTGTATATCGACACTTGTTCGGATTAGACTTACAGAAGGACGAGACTCTATCTTATGTTGTGACACAATCTATCTTAGAAGTTTGTGCTCCTGACAGCACCTTGTACGAGACTTCGGCTTCTCTCATCCAATGCTTCTTGTTAAATCAAGAAAGACCCGACCTGGCAACCGAGTTTTCTCGATTCGCCGATCATGATGCATTCTCTACATACATCCAAGGAAGAGCATTTCTTGCTGCCAATGAAACTTTGGCTGCCTCAACGCTCTTCAGGAGAGCTGCTTTTGGAATGGGTACGTCCATGTTAATCTCGCTCTGCAATATCACACTGACTGTAGATAGCATATCCGGATCAGACTAGACGCATAGGCTACAGAACCTCGAGCTACCTGGATGCTACCGAGAAGAAGCTTCTGAATGCTGGGCTGCCTGCGTACTATTCCCACATTGTGGCACTCTTCGACAAGGGGAAGAACTACTCCTTCGTGATCGACTTTGCTCGACTCTCACTGCAATTTATCAAAGTCGACAGTGACGATCCTCATCTTCGCACTGAGATGCACAGCCGTCTCTTCAACGCAGCCATCCAAACAGCTCGCTACGAGTTGGCCCACTCAACCCTCGCCCTCTTCACAGACACCGCACTTCAAACCTCCTCACTCCGTACCCTCATCACAAAGATGTGTGAAACAGCCTACGCATCACAGCTCGTCGAGCTCCCCTTCATCGGCCTCCAAGAAACCGTAGACGAGGTGCTCTCCCAGAAATGCCAGAGCATAGTCGACGTTAATGCCGGCATCCCCTACCACAAGATCCTCTACGCCTGGCGCATCAAGCACAGCGATTTCCGGGGCGCGGCAGCCATCTCGCTTGAGCGTCTACAGCGACTCCAGCAATCCGGAGACGGAGACAAGCTAATCGGCGATGATGGGCTAGAAACGGCTGTCACAAGACAATATGTTACGCTCATCAACGCCCTCAGCTGTGTCAGTGAGAAGCAAGCCTGGATCCTGTCTGAAGAGCCACCGCAGAAATCGAATACTGCTAGTGTCGGCAGTAAAGCAGCTCCACCGAAGAGAAAGGTTGTCACGCTTGCAGATATTAGGAAGGCTTACCAGGCGGAGTTGGATCGTATCGCGGCTATTGAGAATAATCAGTTTGCTTTTGGGGTGGATCCTGATGAGATGGATGTTTTGTAATAGTTCCTGGGAATCGAGGTGGCTAGGAAAGGAAATTTGGGAGCAAACCTTGATATGGCAAAATAGCGGGGGCGTAATTTGGAGTCCACGGGTGCTTGTGATAGTTTGTGTATAACAGATAGAGATACCGAGAGAACCGCAAATGCATGGATGAAAGGCGAGTGAGATTTAAACGATTACCTCGTGCATGTCGTGGGTATGTGAGCACTTTAGGTAATGTTGTTTGATCCATCAACTTTGTCTTGTTCATTGCGTCCAAACCCCGTCAGGAGGCTATGAGTCTATGTTACAATTGGTAAATGCCACGCCTGTCCATTACTCCTCTTTGAGAACTTCACATCACTACGCCTGTGGGATCTGTGCTCTTTCTGGTGGTGGAGCGCCTGTGATCTGGGTTTGCTGGCCGGCTCCTGCTGCGATTTCGGGTGCTTGGCGGTAAAGGACGATTTCCGATTGTTTGAAGTAACGTCGTGCATCTGGTCTTGTCAGTGTTGATTCCCAAAGGATGAACAGTGGCATGTGATTGGAGAATAAACATGGATTGGGGAATATAGCGACATACCTTCATCAATAAGAACCAGACTCAGGTAGTATCTGGTGGAGTATTTCTTGTTGACTTCTCGGAAGGTTGGGGTTAAGTCGAAGCCGCCCAGGAATAGACGGATAGGGATCGTTTCTCCTCGGGATGGTGAGCCATCCATGATCTATACATATCAGTAAACATGTTCGCGAACTTCCTCATACGATCTTCGTGTGACATACCTCAAATCTCACCAACGTCTCACTCTCATTATACTGATTAGGCGCCGCACCCGTCGTCTCCCTCCTGATAATAGACAACTCCATATGCTTGATCTTGAGTCTAACCAGCAAGAAGTAAATCCTGCCCACGATGACATCTTTCAGGTGGTACTTCGATTTCGAGTACTCAAACTCAATGTGCAAACAATCCTCAATTCCGACATCCATCTTGATCGAGCTGTTCATCTCGGGCGGTATCCGGTATGAGTATACCCAGATATCCTTCTCTCGGATGACATCCGCCATGCGCCGCGATACCGTCACTCGTACGAAGTACCGTAAGCGTACATTGATGCCGCTATACGATTCGTACTGCTTCTCCACGTTCTTGAAGTTGAAATCGAAGGCTTGGGGATGTTGTAGGTCGCCTGGAGCCGCCAGTTCCTGGCCTAGAGATAGGAATTCGTAGTGGTTTCCTCGGTCGAAGAACATTTCTATAGTACAATTGCAATTAGCCAACCATCTTGACTCGAAGAAAGCTGTTTCAGGAGCTAGGCAGGCGCATATTCCCAAGATCCATCTCCTCGAGACTGGTGGAACTCACCAATTGTGCCAATGAACTGCACCTTGATACCCGTATGCTCTAACCTCTTCCCATCCTTCGGCCTGACTGTCACCGCGCCCTTGACAGACTCTCCATCCTTATACAGCGGCGCCTTCTCCCTCCTCCCCTTCTCCGTCTTCATATCGACCATCTGCCTATCATCTCCATCCTCAAGCACAATATCGATATCCACCGGCGTCGAGAAGAAGTACGACATTTTGTGCGATTGGGAAACAACTTTCTACGGACTCCTATGCCGTTGCGTGCGGTGTATTGGGAGACGCGCAAGCCGAATCTGGTGGTTTCGTTTGGTCGTTGATGATGGCGGAGCTCTGGGCTGCGCGGCGGGAGCTGGGGAGCTGTCGTCTCGAAGCGAGAGTCCCCAGGTCGCAAGGCTGCGGCCTCTCTTCAAGCACGGACTTTTTGCACCCGCTGAATTTCTGGAGCTTCAACTTCACTATTTACTTTCGACATTCCACCCCGCAACAGCATAAATACGAGTCTGCACAGCTACGCGGTCGTCAGAGCTGTACTAAGACGTCTTCTGTTCGCGCCGCACAGCCGGCAGCGAGTACGAATCTGCTTCAAAATGTCGCTCCAGGCCTATGTAAACAGTGAGTGTCCGACCCCTCCCCCTCCTGTTCATGCCCCTCCTTTGGCTTTACAGCCCCTTTCTTTACTTCATTTCTTGGATTGCAAGACCTTTGTTACAAACTGTTGAGCTTACAGCCGGATTTCTGACAGCTGGATAGAGAAGGTGTTGGTCCTGACTAGCGATTCAAGGACGCTTGTGGGCACGCTGCTGTCTTGCGACCAGATGACAAACTTGGTACGTTTATCCTATGGAGACTTTGCCACCTCCTCGGTTTTCTTCCTTCTTTATCTCGGAGCCAATGCTGAGAGAAGACGAACAGGTCCTATCACAAACAATTGAACGCATTATCCGTCCACCAGATGACCCTGAACCCTCGAGCGAAGTCCCGCATGGCCTGTACCTGATTCGAGGAGATAATGTTGCGGTTGTTGGATTGGTGGATGAGGAGCTGGATGATAGTATTGATTGGCTTCAGGTTAGAGGCGCGGTGGTTGGTGGTGTGAAACATTCGTGATAGACGATATGGGTTTAAGTGCCATGAGAGAGGAGATGATGGGTTGGAATTTGGAAGGTGCGCTGGGGAGGATATCTTGCCGAGGAGATATCATAGAAGTTATCTTGTGAATTGGCTCGAGGAAAGGAACCTGGGATATCCTGATCATGGTGGTCAAATGAATGGCTGGACTGATGGAACAATGAATGGGCAGATAAGGTCGTTGCATATTGGCGTTCACGGTGGAAATGGATAAACTTCAAAAGACTTGAAAAGCTCATGAAACTATTTCAGTACGAGCTCCTCCATCCTCTCCCTCTCCTGCGGGCAAAAATGAGATGTTTCTGGGCTTCCCTTACATCCTATACAGATGTGACTGAAGACAATTGCTGGCGCAGTTTTTGTGCTTTTCATTGCTTCGAAATGACGCTTGGGACTGAGTAAAAGTCCTCCCGTATGTCGTTGTGTCTATATGATTCTGTAATGCATTCTTCCATCCTTCACATTTAAGAGTTCTGGGACGCGTAAATACTCCTCGGGACTCAAGCGAGACCTGGCGGCCACTTTAACTCCCCAAAACAAGTTTTCTCGGAAAAGTATCTATGGTATGTCCATTGAATGTATCATCTGAATGATATCGACGCTTCATGTATGCTAATAGTTTCCACCAGCCCAAATAGCAATGTAGCTACATAAGAATATCTGACTAAGACACCATCTAACCAAAGATACGCTCAAATAGATAAGGTCCGAAGGCATCTTCTCCAGGAGAAGATACGATTCTGTTGATTCTGTTTCCCTTGTTGACATGCAGCCAGCTGTGGCTGTCACCTGGAGCATCCTCTTCTACCTCCGCTTCGGGATGCGCAACAGTCAATTGCTCCATGGGGTTGATGATGTCGACCGCACCAGGGCTCATGATTTGTTGCTCTGGAGCACCGGCCTTCTTTCTATTCCGGCGATCAATGACGTGCATACCTCGGGTCCATTGTCCTGATACCTCGACTCGGATGTCCTCCGGGGCCTTTGGTGCCGACATCCATGATGGTGCCGAGCGGGTAAGCATATACCAGATACACAGAGGGTCATGTAATTCGAGTCCTGGATCAGCTTGCTTTCTCGTAAGAGACTCGATCTTCTCGAGGGTCTTGAGGACGAAAGCAGATGTCCATTCGGCGAGTGGACTACCAGCCTCAATCAAGGGCTTGAGCTTGTTGATGACAAGCGAGCGATGGAGAGCATGAGGTGTCGTGACATCCAGTGGGAACAAAGTTAACTTGAGAAGTTTTGACAACTTGCTGGGATATGGAGGCAATGGCTCCATATCCTTTGGCGCAGGAGGCATCGTCGAGGCAGGGGTGGGCGACGTAAGTGCGAAGACGCGAGCAGTGGCAACAGCATCGGCGTAAGTGTTGAACTCGGCTACAGGTGTGATGTTGCCCGAAACATCAATAGCTCCTCCCATCACAACTACCTCCTTGACTCTCAAGAAAGTCTCCGTATCCTCTGCAGCGGCAAGTGCTAGGTTGGTTAGAGGTCCGACAGCGACAATGGTAATTGTGTCGGCTGGGTTCTCTTTCAAGAGTCGGAGGATCTCCTTGTGAGCCGGGACTTGAGATGCTCGGAATGAAGATGATGGTGATGCGAGCTCTGCTGCTGCTGCTGTCTCTTCGGCTGTTGCGCCAGCCTTGGGAGGCTCAAAAAGAGACTTCCAGGTATCGGCGGGAGAAAGATGGGGGTGCTAATAAGGTCAATACGATGATTATAAGATTCAAAATTGCATAATTACCGAAGAAGACACTCCAGCCAGTCCATCAACACCGTCTACATCATGTCAGTAGTCTTCTTGTAATAAATATTGAAAGTACCAGATCGATGTAGAAATGCACGTGCATGTCAAATCCATAATTGACTGGGCTCATTGTTTGAAAATGAATCGATGGGCTGTGGAAGAACGAGACGTACGGAAGTAATCAGCCATTAGAATGGTCTCCTCAAGAGGGTGCTCAGGTCCGATTGCTACGATAGGCTTTGAACTTGACATGGCCTCAAACCCTTCAAGTTGGCCTCGAGCTCTACGCCATTCCTTCTCTTTCTCGATAACATGGAAAAGAGCGACAACATTGCGTAAACAACTAAATTATATCAGCCAAGAATAATAGAAACATAGCTTGAATGACTTACCTCTGAACTTCAACATTTCCGTAAGTGACTGAGAGCAATAGAATCTCAAGCTCCTCTGGCTTTGCTGCCAGTGCCAAGAGAATAGCTAAGACATCATCGACTCCTGAAGTCACAATAGTGAGTGGTTGATATAGAAAGAAATTGTAGAAGGACAAACCAGGATCAGTGTCAATGATGATACGGTTAAGAGGCGCCATATCGTTTGAAGAGTTTGGCTTTTGTGGCTTTGGTCCTTTGGAGGGGTAGGTAAACAGAAGGAATGAGGGGAAGTGGGGTAATTATGCTCAGTCCTGCTTGGCTAAAGCAGAGTTCGTCTGATGTAGAAGAAGAAAAGAAAGTGAAGCGGAAAGTTTTGGATTGTATCTCTTATGCCAGCAAATCCACTGTGTTTGAGAAGGAAGGTTAGCAAGCAGGTGTATTCTTGGCCTTGTGCTCTTCATCCACCTAGCAGCACCGGAGGGCGGCGGTTTGCAGCAAGAGCGAGATACCATTGGTAGTTCATTGGACAAAAGATAATCCGAAGTCTTTCCAAGCCAGCCGTGCCCGTGACCCGACCCGCTGCCGTGGGTGGCGGCCTTAGATTCACGTCCTCAAGCGTTCAGGTTTCCAGGTTCCACCACAAACGACCTGGAAGCGACGGGACCGAATAGAATTGGGAACTCGAATATGACCTCAACTTCAAGTTCTTCCTCTCTATGACACTTCAACCTTGTCGGCGTCACACTTCCAGCTTTTCAACAATTTCCACAGTTTCAACCACTTGGTATTGGCCAAGACGCATTGTTATTGTCTCTGTGTCTTTCCCTCTCCCTCTGTCCCTTCTGGGCTGCCGTATTGAGACCCCTGTCTGCGTCCCAATCCCGGGCCAATCACCGCACTGACGACGTAGCTGGTGCTGCATCCCCTTGACAGACAACCTGTCCTGTCCTGAACGACTACTGTTGCCCTGACCAGACAAGCTGCGAGGAACGATATCGACACGTCTCGACTTTAATTCGAGGACTGGTCTGTACGCCTGCCTTGATTCGACTTCAGCCGAACGTCTCACTTATTCTTCTTCTTCTTCCTTATCAACTCGAACAATAATTCAAACTTCCCAACAACAGCGACCGACAGATCTCCGACTCTACTTCCACTTCTGCCTCCCTTTCGAGCCCATTCCGATTGAGCACTCAACCTCCTGATTCTGTCTGAATCAACTTTAGCCCTCGATCTTCTTCCTTCACATTCCTTGACGAACTATCGTCTCACCTTCGAAATACTCTGGCATCATGCCTACCACAACAACAATTGTAGGCTGGGCTGCCATACTAGCTGTCGGAGGAGCGTACTACTGGGTGAATGGCCAGCGAAAGCAAAAGAATCTGCGCTCTGTCAACACCAAGCAGCCAAACAAGGCCACTGAGCCTCGAAAGGACACAAAGTCAAAGAAAGCAAAGAAGGATGGTGGATTGAGCAGTGGTGGCGACCAAGATGTGAAGCAGGACAAGAAGAAGAAGGCCAAGCAACCAGCAAAGCCAGCTGTTGAGGAACCTGTTGTCGCCAGCTCACCTTTGAAGACTGTTGATCGGGATGAGAAGAAGGATGATTTGGAGTTTGCCCGTCAGCTTTCAAATGCCAAGAAGGGTGTTGTTGACACGCCCAAGTCGCAAACAGCCTCTCGCCAAAAGTCTGTCAAACAAACCCGGGCTCAAGAGAAGCCAGTTGTCGATGTCTCCGAGGATGGAACTGCACCATCTTCTACCACCGGTGCTGATGCCGATGATGACCAATCCCCTATCAACTCGCCTGAGCTTGCTGCAACAACTGCTACCAACGGTGATGTTTCTGACATGCTCGAGAAGCCATCCGGTGGTCCTTCGGTTCTGAGAGTCACTGCACCAACGAACCCTGCCCCAGCAAAGAAGGCGAAGCAGCAAAACTTCGAAGTACAAGAGACCAAGAAGCAAAAGCAGAACCGGAAGAAGGCTGAGGAGGCAAAGGCAATTCGAGAGGCCGAGGAGAAGGAGCGCAAGGTCAAGCTGGAAGCCCACAGACGCAGTGTCCGAGAGGCAGAAGGCCGGGCTGCAAAGGACGGTTCGGTTTTCATGGCCTCTCAAGCTCCAGCAACCTCGAAATGGACCGCAGCTCCCGCTGTTCAAGCTACCAACGACAGTGCCACCCCAGCCAGCAAGAAGTTGGAACTTCTAGATACCTATGAGCCATCTAACGGACATGTTGATACAAAGCCCGTTGAGCAGGTCAAATCCGAGAGCAAGCTTGCAGATGAACTCGCCAACATTCCCGAGGATGAGCAGTTGAGACTTGCGAAGGAGGAGTCGAACAACAACTGGGAAGAGGTCAAATCCAGCTACAACCGCAAGAAGAAGACGCGCAAGGAGACCTCGAAGGAGAACAAGGATATCAAGGAAGAAAAGGCCAGCAGCTCCAATGATGACTCGAATGACTTTGGTGTTCCTCCTGTCATCGCTCCCACTGGCCCGGGAAAGAAATGGCAAATGACCACTGTTCACGTTGAGCCAAATGGAAAGATCGTTGAGCGCGAACAGGAGGTTCAGGATTCCGAATGGGAGGTCGCGTAATTTGAGCTCGAGAAGTTATAAGCGGGGCATGATGGATTGGCCGAGCTCGTTCCTGCGAGGCCTGCGGCTGTAGAACGACGACCGAATGCTCATTCTCACCATCCGCTAGCACTTCTTCGACTGTACGTTGACAGGATATCTGGCAGGACGCTTTTGTCTCCGGCCTAAGTTTATCCCTGAAGATCGGCATTTTCCTTCTCTTGTACATTGGGCGTCTTTTACACCGATTCCAGCATCGCCGAGTTGAAGGCATGCTTCTTGCATACTGGCATTTGGGTTTGATGGGTTTGCATAAGCCAGCTGCACTGTATTTCACTTGCTTTTTGATTGATGGCAAGGCGTTTGTGGCCCGTTCTTCTTCACTTTAGGACACTTAAAGGGTTCCCCAAAATTGCTACGATCTGCTAGGCTTTTCCTTTTCGGAGATCGTATCTCCACCCAAAAACTTTGTACATCAGAACCTCTACTGCTCGCAACCATGCTGAGTCCGCATCAAAAACCGATTCAATAAACAAATGTGCCATGTATGTTGTGCTTTTCCGTTGTGTTCTTCCCTCTTAAACTGGAAGGAATGTATTGCTAGCCAGGACCCTGATATGCCAAGCAAATTCCCCTCCTCTCCCCGCCCTAGCAAACTCTCCCTCGATGCATCCACATGGGTCGACATCTGGTCCTGGTACGACCCTCATGCACAGATCAGCATGAAAACCACTGTCTTTTCGATCGCAGGAAGGTTATCGTCATCTGTGCAACTTTCTACTGCTGTACTCAGTCACCTTGATCAGATTGTTCAGATAAGTCTTGCTGCGCCAAGTGTTGCACGACTCTTTCGACCTTCTTCATCCAACTGTCTCCTCCCCGCACCCGCATAGACGGGCCTGTTGGGGCAAATGGAACATGCAATTCCAAGCCCGATTAGGCAGCTCTTGTTGCAGGGCTGGGTTGCCACATACCCAGTCTATTCTCCAGGTCCTGGTCTCAGATCCAATCGCTAACGCGAAGTGGTTGCTCGAATACACGGCTTCACGATCCTGACAATAGAAAGCCAATGCTGTGCAAACTCTTTCCTTAAACAAGATCTTTCAATTCTTTGCATAGCAGATCACTGATCACCGCGGCGGACCCAATTGTTTGGACCCGTGTTCCCCTAGTGCGCTGACAGATCCGGGTAGCGGATACTTGCCTATCGTCCTGCAGTGGAGTTCAGGAGGTAACGACAATACAGGAGCCGGCTCCTTCAGCTCAATAACAACATCACAATTCGACTCCTTCACAACAAATTCGAGTATCCATACATTCCACGCCATCTCTATCCATTTTTTCCAGCCAATTGTCTGTTTCTTCATTCCAGCATCGGTTCTTTGCGGAGCATTCGCTACTCGCGCATAGCATTCCCCTCAATTACTCCGTACCAGAAGCAGACAACAGTCAAAGCCAATTGACCGCCAGCTCGATTCTCTACAACTACACGAGCCCTTGAGCCACTGCTATCTGATCTTATTACGTTCACGATCCCGTTAATCTCCTTGACGACCAACTCATCACAGCTCCACTGCTTCAAAGTAGCGAATCGGTCAGACATTACGTGGGGCACCCGGGTTCTTGTTGCGAACACATTCTCGATCACCACATCTTCCACTTTTCCAAGCACTCGGATCGACAGTTGTTTACTTGGCTTGTTGGAGAATCGAGCACAGGCAGTCTCCGAGCATCTTCCCGGTCGATGATCCTGATCGCGTCTCGAAACACCCGCAACCACAGTTAAACCAAACCACGTCACAAAGCCCCGAAATAGATCCTGATGCATTCATAATCTCCAGTTGCCCCTCGAGCACACGACATACACTTTCCAGGTCTACGCCCTCTTCCCGGCCAATATGTCGCTCGATGTCGCTATACAATCAGTCGCATTCTACATCCTCTCCTGTAGCACTTGTGCCAAGATCAGCCATCGACGCAAAGCGAAATTACAAGCAAAGCGGGAGAGAGCTGAGAAACATGCATTGGAAACGGAGCAACCTGGACTGTATCGGCACCCCTCGCCTTTCTCTACGAATCCATACTGGACCGAAGAGATTATGATGGGACCCGGTCCACCGCCAAAGAAGGGTGGGAGCAAGAACGCAAGTCAACGGGCTCTCAACACGGCGGGACAAGGAAGCAGCTATGCCGGTAGCACTGCAATGAGTTCGGAAACGCCTAGCAGTCCAACGGCTGTGACGGAAGGATCGCGAATATCTGGAGAGGGTTGGAACAGGAAAAGATATCAGAGAGAGGACGAAGCGCTGTGGGGCCACGATATTCCAGGGCCAGGCCAGAGGATCATGGATGCCATTGCGAAAGCAGGATCATCAGCTGGTCGGTTATTAGAAGGAAGACTGAGTAAGAGCGGGAGCGGTCCTTTACGAGAAGAAGAGAGTCCAAGTCCATATTATCTGGCCAGGAATCCACCAGTGAACGACCTACATCCTCCCGTAGTCAGTACAGCACCTGCTAGTAGAGATGAAACAAGATGGATGCTCCAACCTCCACCGCCAGCGAAAGTTATGGAAGGAAAGGAGAGAGTTAACAGGAACCGAGCTGGCAGCAATGGTAGCAGTCGGAGGGGAAATGATGGGCCTCCCCTTAGTCGCCAGGTTACAGAAAGACTGGTAGATGCGAAATTGCAGCGGGGAGAAACGCCATATGATGATGTACGGGCGAGGACAGAGTTGAGAACAAAATCACAGCCACCTAGGGCGCAACCGCCCAGGAGGGCGAGGAGTGTTTCTCTGGAATCATCCGATTCGTCAGATACAGTTCTAAGAAGGAAACAAAAGCCACCTCCGATTTCAGTATCTTCTTCAGGTCGAAGCTCTAGGGATATCGTCGAACATATCCCTATTCCTGCGAGCCCGCCGACGGGCTCAAATACTGAAATGAGGGAGATGTCCCGACCGGCTTTGACGACAATTCTAAGCTCATCACACAACGTTCCACAAGTGAAACAACAGGACGATGTTCTGCCATTCCGGGAACTCGCTGTGCCTTCAGAGAGTGCGCTGAATGCTCGGGCTCCGTCGCCCTCTCAACGACTTTCACCACAGGCGAATGCTATGCCTGTATCACTTCCGAAAGTTGAGACTAAATTTCCAGGTGGCTCTGCAGCATTCCAGTTTCCTAGGCCTGCTACCGTTGAAGACGATCCCGAAAATCAAGTTCCTGCGAAATAGGGAATGGCCTTAACCACTATCGTTTAAATTAAGTTTCTTTAGTCATTTCTACGTTTTGTATAGCGGGTCGAGGTTTATGGGAGTATGGGTCATTGAATATGCACTGGCGCTGGTGTTTTGGGAATACTGCCTAGCAATTTGCAGGCTTCATGGGTTGGGTTGCATTGGGCTGGCTATGGATTCTCATCCACAGTTCTGAATAACAGAAGAAGCAATTTGGAATTGAGAAAGAAAGAGAAAGAAGAATAGCAAGAGAATGAAACAAGTTTGAAGAGAGATCATTATCATATCGTGACATTCTAGACATTTTCCCGTTCCTGGTATCAAACGCCAACCATGCTGCCATTTTATGAAATCAGCCCCGTGCACCTTCAGACCGCAATACTTCTCAAAGATGCATCCCTTCCTCATCATCGCCCTCTTCTGCCAAAGCTCTCATTCTCTCCTCCATAGCTCTTCTCAAAGCCTCATCATCCAGTCTACCTCCCGCACTACCCGAAGAACCATTTACCGTGCCATTGACCTGCGACTGTGAAGCTCCATCCATCCTAACCTCCCCATTGACAATCCTTCCCGTCTGGAAAGTGCCGTCAGTCCACGCCGAACTCCTCTCTCCCGCCCCAGCAGGTGCCGCCTCTCTCTCCCCTTCTGCCGTACTATTGATCAATCCCTCTCCAGCACCAGCACCAGCTCCAGCCTCAGCACCCTCCAACTCCAACTCCTCCTTACTCTGAAACTCCGTCCAACTCGCCCCCCTACTCTCAACCTCTCTCTTCAACAACTCGATCCTCTCCATCTGCCTCCTAATCACCACCTCATTCTCCCTTATCGCATCCACGCAGTCCGGGTCCGGGGCCCCGTTCGTAGATGCTTCTGTGCCGTCTGCGAAGGGCCGGAGCTGCTCGTTCGAGTAGTCGAGGTGTGCGATGCTGTTGCGGAGTTCCATGGCTTTGAGGTGCAGTGTGGAGATGGGTAGGTCTTTGAGGGCGGAGGCAAAGCGGGTTGGGGAGATGGGGAGGGCGTCGGAGGACATTGTGGTGGGTGGTTTTAGATTTGTAGTCTGTCTTTTGTATCTTAAATTTTGTGTTGGAGTGATGGGTGGACTGTTTTGAGGTGTTTGGTGGTAAACTTGAGCCTGGAAGCTTTTCTTGAAGAGGGGAGCTTCAAGGCAGCGGGGAGACGCGAAGACGCGGAATTTGGGCGTCATGATGGTCTGTGCACAAATTTATTTGATGATCGTTTGATACGAGTACCTACATTCAAACGCTTGTGTTAAGCTTCCTTTCACTACCCAGCTGTGCTGTATGTGTAGAAGTAGCATCTTCATTCTCTCTTGTTTAATATGTCCCGGTAGCATTTGGTTACAATGAATCCTCTTTGGCCGGCAAGCATACGAGCTTCGTGTTTGAACCCTCGAAGTGTTTTCCAATCATGCCATAAAATCGACAGCCTCGCCGCGAGGCTCGCGCAACGCTCTTTTCGAACATACACGGTTTCTTCGTTGTCGCTCAGGAGTCGGGATGCTGTATTCTCAAAGCAAGGGTCATTTAAGGCATGGCAGTTCTCCAATGCCGCGTTCAAACTACCAGCTGGAATCAGAGCGTTTGCTACACAGCGGATCATCCAGCATTATGACGATCTTCCCGCAGACTACACGGATGAAGATGGATTGAAGTTCCGGGAGAAGTTCTTGTCGAAGGAGGAAGTGGATAGTATATTCGGGAAGAAGATGATAGCGCCGAATACCGCGAATCGAATGCTACGGGTTCTTCATGGGAGGCGAGTCGCAGGAACACTAGGAGATCCCTCCTTCACAAGCAGTGCATATGAAGCAAGAGCTATCGAGGTTGGATTGGAATGGCTGAGGAAGAACGTGCCAGTTAATGAGATCGAGTGTGCTGGTCTGCGAGCAGAGAAGGAGTTGGCAGAGATGGAAGAGGATATCGTCTCTGATGCTGAGAGACTGGGACTCTACCAGCCTAATTCTGGAGGGAGACAGAATGTCTATGGAGACAGTGTAATCGATCGAGTACGGAAAGCCAACGAGGCGAAGCTCGATGCGAAGGAAAAGGCCGAGAAGGAGGGCCTCAGCCAAGCGGATGAAATCAGACATAATACTGGCACATTGCAAACAACACGTCCTCAATCACAAGTCGAGCTCCGAAGGCCAGGCGAGCATCCTCTCTTGAAATACTACATAGAGCGGTCGAAAGTTGCGCCAGAAACACCACCCGAAATGTCAAAATGGGAACGTCTCTGGCCCTCGGGACTTCTCACTCTAGCCGTCATCGGCGGCTCCATCATCTTCGCGGCAGTCTACACACCACCTCGAAAAGAGTCCCGAGCATGGCCAGATATGCCACCGGCTGCGGCAACAGTAATAAGCATCATTTTGGTGAATGCCATCGTCCTCGGCGCCTGGCGCGTTCCCGCCGCATTTCGTATACTCAACAAATACTTCCTCACTCTCCCGGGCTACCCTCGCGCCCTCTCCATGGTAGGCAACGTCTTCTCGCACCAGACTATCGGACATTTTGCCATGAACATGGTGGTTATTTGGTTCGTAGGCGTACGTCTCCATGAAGAAGTTGGTCGCGGGACTTTCCTAGCCATCTATCTCTCCAGCGGCGCGGTCGGCAGCTTCGTCTCGCTCGCCTCGTGGGTTTTGCGCAATAACTTCGTGTCGTCCTCCCTTGGAGCTTCTGGCGCTATATGTGGTATAGTCGCTACATACCTATTGCTCAATAGCGACAATAAGGTTACTCTGTTCGGGGTCTTCCCGCCGGAAGATTGGCCGTCGATCTCAGCGCTCATGTTGCTCGCGTTGATGGTGAGCGCAGATGTTTTTATGGTGTGGAGGGGGAATAAGGTCATTACCGTTGATCACTGGGCACATTTGGGGGGATATGCGGCGGGTGCGGTGGCGGCTGGGGTGTTGAGGAGGCAGCAGAAGGAAAGGAGGGACAGGGAGATGGAGAGGAGGAAGAATCTTGGGATTGTGGGGAGGATTAGGGAGGGGAGGTTGTGAGTAATTGTAGGTGAAATAGGAGGCTAAAGGTTTTGTATATATGATGTACTGATGAAGCGATGTATAGATTACAGACCCATTTTCAAGGACGGGTATGTGAAAAGTGCTCATGCTGGTTGAATTCCAGTTTGATTTGTTGTGGTCCTCCTTATTAAGCGAGCCGGGCAACGAGACGCTATTGAACTTTCACACATCCACTCAAGTATCTCCTAAACACGCGGTAGTCCCACCATCTTCCTGCCATATCTCGCTCCAATATATATTCTAGTTTTCGCTTCGAGAGGTATGGTCCCCTCTTTTTCCACAATGTTCAAAACGAAACGAGTACCATCTTCCTTGTACATATTATCATGTATCGTATCTCCTACTATTTTCCACATCCCCGGCATGGCCTCATGACGATGCTTACTCAACATGCAAAGAACGTCCTTTACTTGCTAACAGGGTATATGATACGGCCTCCCGCGTATGATTTTCCTTGATCTGGCACGGAACTCCGTGGGCAGTTCTTGCTTGCCACATCAGGACATTATGATTCCAAACGCCTGTGGCCCTGGTGTCGCTTAAAGACCAGTAGTAATCTATAAGTCAGCTAGATTGCGGGGGAAAGACGGTAGCGTTTAAAAGAACATGCAGACTCAACTTAATTCCACATTATATGATTCATTGTTGGGCTGAACAATCTGCAGTATCATAACTAAGAGGATAATAGTAACGAAGACGCAGCGACAGTACTTGAGCGTAGCTCAATTGGTGGGGATAAAATTTCCTGCATACGGTAACACGCTTCCGAAGTCAGTGCCGACCAATGTAAGCGAGATGCGTCGCTGCTATGTTTATATAAACAAAACAAATGTCCCCGATGAGCCTTCTCTGCTTTCCCTCAGTACATGATCAATTCTTACCGCATTCTGCAAACCTCTTTGATTCTTCGACAACCTCATCGCAACTTGCTTTTCCATATCACGCTTTCACAATGGCAACTAGACACATCAATGTCCATCCTACGAACTACCACCCTTCCGCTCTTTCCACAACAGTTTTTGACATCATCATCCTTGGTGGTGGCCCTGTTGCCAATTTCGCTGAAGAGCGTCTCGCCAAAGCCGGCCTAAGCATTCTCGTCGTCCAACACGAACTCTACGGTGGAGAATGTCACTTCTTCGGATGTGTCCCCTCCAAGGCCCTCCTTCGACCTATCGAAGCTTTTGAAGCTGCAAAAGCGATCGACGGAGCTCGAGAGGCCATTGGCAAGTCCAAGATCGATGTTTCTGCTGTGTTCAAGCGACGAGACAAGATTGTGGATTTGTGGGATGACAGTAACTGGATTTCAATCTCAAATGGTCAGAGTGGTGCAACGCTCACACGAGGTTTCGGACGAATTGCTGGGACTAGGACAGTTAGCGTTCAACCGCATGGCGAAATACAGCGATACAGCGTTACTGCCAATATCGCGGTCGTTGTTGCTACAGGGTCTACGCACTTCGTTCCTCCGATTCCGGGCATTGAGAGTCTTGATGAAGGCAAACAGCTCTGGAACAATCGCGATGCAGTTTCGGCTTACACAATTCCTGAGCACTTGATCATTCTTGGTGCTGGAGCTGTAGGATCTGAAATGGCTACCTTCTATTCGGCTATTGGGTCTAAGGTTACTTTGATCTCCTCCACTTCAGAGATTCTCCCCAAGGTGGAGCCAGAAGCTGCGAAGGTCGTACGCCAGGCTTTGATAGCGAATGGTGTCTCTGTCAGACTCTCTTCGCATGTTACAAAGGTTGAAAAGCATTCTGCAAGCTCGTTGTCCGTTGTCCTATCCGGCGGCGAGGTCATTTCGGGCTCAGTACTCCTGAACGTGACGGGTCGAAGAGCAAGGACGTTTGATCTCGGGCTTGAGAGCATTGGCTTGGGTGGAGAAGGCCAGCCGATGGAAACGGACGCAAGTTTCGCCGTGCCTGTATCAGACACTGCCGACCCCTGGCTGTACGCTGTCGGAGATGTGAATGGTCTTGCTCCTACTACTCACATGGGTAGGTATCAGGCGCGCATTGCTAGTAATGCCATTTTGTCGTCTCTTGCAGAGAAGCAGCCATCTCGCAATATCAAGACTCCTATTGGAGTCTCTGTCACAAAGGGGAAGGACACCAGAAACACATTTCCGCAAGTGATATTCACAGAACCTAACATTGGTACTGCTGGTCACACTCTTGCTTCCGCTCAATCCGCTGGTCTGAAAGTCAGAGCCGTCGATAGTGACTTTAACATACCAGGGGCATGGCTATATGGAGATGGACAGCCTGGATGGGCTCGCTGGGTCATCGAAGAGGGAACTGAGAAATTAGTTGGCGCAACAATTGTTGCAGTTGAGGGATCCGGATTTGCAAATGCAGCTCAGGTTGCTATCTTGCAAGGCATGACCTTAGGAGAGATGGTCCATGTGGTTCCTCCTTTTCCTTCTCGTGGAGAGATCTGGACATACTTGTTGGATGCTGCCGGTTATTAGACCGATGAGAGCTTGATAGAGATTTTTCGGTGTTAGAGAGATCTGTGTAAATGGTCTTCCCTACTCATGAACTGAAGCTCCTTGTACTTCAACCTCGGACAGAGGGTAAACAAAACTTCGCTTCGCAGGCGAGCTCGGATGAAACTTGTTCCCAAATTGAAAAAGCAATGCAGACTGGACCATTCATATGGTCAAAACCATGTTTTGACAGGCTGCTCTCTGAATTCTCACACTGACCCGTCTTAGAAATTCATATTTCCATATAAACATTTCCCGGTTTGCTGAACGAAACCAAGGTCAGAATAGCCAGCAACAAGAAGTATATGAATAATAGATTGACAAAAATTCCCTTATGTTTACTTGCTACCGTACTGCTTGCCAGACCTTTGAGCCCAAGTCCAAGTCGTTGACGAACGTCACAGCATTTCATCTTTCATCGTTGGATATGTGGGTGAGAAATACAAACTCGTCAATTCGAGGAATGCAAATATTCCCCACCAGATAATCTTGCTGCAACAGCAGGGATGGTTGATTGAGGCATGCGGGCGGAGATCGTCATCTTAGGCCAGAATATCCTTGCTGATTGCTGGGATACCACTGAGCTTATGCAGGCTGCGCGCCGGCAGTCTTGGCTGGTCTTGGCTGACTGCCGTTTCTTGTTTTGATCATCCGCATGTTATTGCACTAATTTTGATGATGATTCGATGATGAAGGAGACTATTCCGACTCTTTTATTCCCCTCCTATTGAGCCTCATCTCGAATCATCAGAAATCAAGAGACTTCGAGGGTTCCTCGGTTGTGGCTGCCAGTTACAGCTTTAAGACATTCACTCGAATTGTTTGTTGACTCCGGAAGTCGAGTTCGTCACCTCCTGCACTACGCGCGAAAGCTGAGCTGACAACCTCCTGGGCGCAGCAGTTCCTTCTCCATACAACGACCATTGCGTGTTCGGAAGGCGCAAACACAGTTCTTGCCTTCTGGGCAAATTTGATTCTCATTCCAATTTTTGATTGCGCAACACTCCTTCCAAAGTACTCAGACGAACAACAATCATGGCGGAACACTATCGAGACAACGTCGCTCTGGGACCCGACCATCCCGACAACCATGCCTCTGCGAATCGCTGGCGCCACCAAGAATCATCGGCTTTCCGAGCACATGCAGCTCCTCGAGGGGCAGACGAAAGAGGAGGTAGCGGCGATCTGGCGAATTTCCTGAACGGTGATCGAGTCGAGCCACCAAAATCCGCAGGCTCAGGAGGATCTAAGTCGAAGCCCATCATGCTCGCAGGGAACTCGCGCAACGGCGATAGTGGTCCTACATATAGTGCGCAACATGATCCCATTGGACATGATAAGAATGCCGAAGGAACACATGGCACTTTGGAGGTCAAATGTGGTCCATTGCTCAACTATCGGCGCATGGAGAACGACACCTGGTTTGGCAGTGTTCTGGTGGTCACAAAGGGTGGAGGTCTCGGAGACAGCCCAGAGATTCCAGAGCTGAAGCTGCGAGCTGCGCCAGCTGGACGCCCACCCGTGGATCATGTTGGTGGCAATGTCAATGGAGGCAATGTCAATGGAGCAACTGACGACATTCGGGGCGACAACTACGGCATTGTCAATGGAGTTGACTACAGTAATTTCAAGCAACCCGAGTCCCGAGGACACCAAAACGGTGTACAAACAAATGGGGCGAATGGAGCAAATGGCAGTGGGCAGTCCTCTGGGGAGATGAAAGTCCGGGGCACCAAGCTTTACTCTGACCGCGAGAATACATTCTGGCGATTTGATTTGCAAGTTCCCATGCATCAGTCAGAACTCAAGTGCGACTACGAGATTCCCTCCCTCATTTTCACATCTGAAGGCAAGAGGGACAAGCAAAGCTTCTATATTCCCGCTATTCCAGAATCAATGAGGATCATGTTCCACTCTTGCAATGGATTCAGTGTTGGCACAGACGAGGAGGCTTATAGCGGAGCCTGCCTGTGGAATGACGTACAGCGAGAGCATGCCAAAGCTCCCTTCCATGTCATGTAAGTTCCCAAGTACATACAATTCATCCCAGCAGCTACTAACATGTGACAGGCTTGGAGGCGGAGACCAGATCTACAATGATGGTATTCGAGTCGGTGGCCCTCTACGAGAGTGGACTGATATTAGCAATCCTCATAAGAGGAAAGAGTATCCATTCACAGAATCCTTGAGGAAGCGTTGCGACGAATATTACGTGAACAACTACATAAAATGGTAAAGAAGCAAATTGAGGAAGTGGGCCTCTGCTAATCGTTTACAGGTATTCCACCGAACCTTTTGCAGGTGCTAATGGCCAGATCCCTCAATTGAATCTCTGGGATGATCATGATGTGAGCTGTCACGTGACTCTGCTACAAATATGGTACTGACCGTGGACCAGATCATCGACGGCTTTGGATCCTACGTGGATGACTTCATGCGATGCTCTGTTTTTCGTGGAATCGGTGGGTGTGCCAACAAATATTATTTGCTATTCCAGCATCATCTTGCTCCTCCGCCTTCTACCTACACTACTGGTAAGCACGAGTCCGTAGGAGTCGGAACAATGGGCTCACTATATATCAGATGCACCTCAAACCACTGGTCACCAGGAGGTTGGCCTCGATAAGAGGCAGCTGGAGAACACCTACGTTCTGGACGAGAAGACTATTGATTCGAGCTATATCATCGGAGCTAAGCCTGGAGTAGGTGTCTGACGGAATTGTTCAAGAAACACCACTAATTTACCACCTAGCCGTATGTTGTGGAACACTCAAGAAGCATATATGCAAGACTTGGTGCTAGAATAGCCTTTTTTGGCATTGACGCCAGAACAGAGGCAGGTTTTACTATCATTCAATCTCAATACCAAGACTAACACTTTCAGCGAACTCGAAAGCAAGTCAACTATCCCGAAACTTACCAAATCATCTTCAGCAGATTGAGGAAGGAGCTCGCCGCCGCAAAGGCAAGCTCTTCTCCTATCCAGCATCTGGTGGTTCTCCTGGGGATCCCAATCGCATATCCCGTAAGGCACTATCGCATTTTGTGACTTTGCGGTCTCACTAACCTTTTGCAGCGCTTGACTTGGTTAGAAAATATCTTCTCGAGTCCTATAATTGCCCCGATCAAATTCCTCCACAAGAGATTTGGCTTCGGTGAGTACAATGACTTCTTTGACATTTCAGTGACTGACACTACTTAGGAGGTGGATTCTTCAACCATTTCGATGGCAGTGTTGATTTGCTGGATGACCTTGACGATCACTACACTGCTCGAACCCACAAGAAAGAGCGACTCTTCCTTATTCACCAACTCCAAGCCCTTGCATCCGAATTCTCCGCTCGAATCACCATCCTTGGCGGTGACGTACACTTGGCAGCCGTTGGGCGATTCTATTCGAATCCCAAGCTTCAGATCCCTGTCGACAATGACTACCGATACATGGCCAACATTATTTCCTCTGCTATCGTCAACAAGCCGCCACCGCAGGCTGTTGCAAACTTGCTTGCCAGAAGAAATAAGCTACATCATTTGGACCACGACACGGACGAGACTTTGATGAAATTCTTCGACAAGGACCCTGGCGACTCCAATAAGACGTCCAGTTCGAACAAAGTGACAATGCCAAGTCGGAACTGGGCCGTCATTACCGAGAACTCCGCTGGAGCAAATCCAACTCCTGTCACCAATGGAAATGGAGCTATGCCTAACGGAATTCCTGAGGATGCGTCCGAGAGACAAGGTACCTCCAAGGTTAAGGATGGTCACTCTTGGCTCCATGCTGGCGAGGTCGATGCTGGCACGAAACACAAGGCTGCTGACAGAGCGAGCCATGGGAAGGGTGCTGATGGAAGTCTCGATGTTTGCATCAGAGTTGAAAAAGATCAGCATGACGGTGAGGGTAAGACTCAGTCGTATGGTCTGACGATCCCAACTCTGAAGGTCGAAGCCGGCGTTTCGAACAAGACTCTTGAGAAGAGACACCCTGCTGAAGGAACTGTTCAGGAGCACCACTAGAAGTTTGTTTTCTTTTTCATTCTGGGAATTTGGGCTACATGCGGGTGTAATTGATCGGTCAAGATATCCCAATTGTACTAATAGCGAAGAGTAATGGATGGTTTCCTCATTTCGCGAGCCGCAGTAGAGCCGTGAAGATGAAAAAGAAACGCGCTCTAACCCCATGAGTGACATCGATGGCTTCGAGCCCTGGGATCTCTTAGGATCATAGAACACTTCGCCTGCATTTTTCATATATACTTCAGGGAATGAAAAGGACCCAACACAACGATGCTACGCAGGAACCAACATTAGCCTAGATAGCAATGTGGCTTTAGTTAATCTCCAGTACTCTCAGCAGGCTCTCTGATCACCCTCTTGCTTCCCTCTATCGACGAACCAATTCCTAATAAAACTCCCTTTGGCGACTTCATCCACGTCTCCGCATTTCCCAATCTTCACGTTTCCCATCCAAGTCATCGCCAGTAAGGCTAGCCATAAGAACGCCGACTGCGCGAAGAATGCGCGTATCATGCCTTCTTTTGCTTTGAGCTTGAAATAGGCTTCTTCCGAGACTGGGATGGAAGAGGCAGCTGAAAGGGAGGATATAGTGGAAGAGGAAAATGAGAGGTTAAAGGAGGAGAGATGGTTATTGAAGATACTGAGCATGAGTGTCGCAGAAAGAGCACCGCCTATGTTGTTACAGAGGGTCGGGGTATCTATTAGTTGGTACTAACACACTGGAAGAGGGAGCGACGCACCATGAGCGAAATGACCGAGGAGATGGATCTGGGGTGGTAGCCGACTTCGTGGAGCGTAGCTGTGGTTCATAAGTTAAGATATCGGCCTCATCGGAATCATGAAAAGCAAGCAACAACGAAGGGGTGGAGTAACACACCAGGCATAAATCCAGTTCCACTTCCTACGCCAGTGACTGCTATCATCCCATGTTTCTTGATTCAGCGGCTGTGGAAAGAGGAGGAGGCCGTGTTGATTCGCCAGCATCGTGCTCCCCTGCATTGAGCCTAGCGTTGTCCTTAAGCGAGGCAACCACATCCCCTCGAACGTCGAGGTCGTCAGACGGTCATTGATCTTATCAAACCTTGTCACGCATTCTAACCGCTCCATATGAGTCCAATTTCCAGCATTGTGGTTATTCCTTCGAGGTCGTATCAACGATGCTTTGTAGCCTTTCGACTCTGTTTTTGATTCCCAAAGTCAAATACCACCTTCGATATTTACCTCTTGTTCCAACATTTCAATACGGATGCCGCAATGGGACTTGGATCTCTCGTGAGCCTCGCTGATTTGCCCGTCTTTACTCCACACGAAGTCGTACGGCTCTACCGCAAGTGAGAAATTGTTTGTTTTCGGGACTTGTATGACAGAAGGAGTGTTGCAATGGTATATTGTGGACGTCCGTCAGGCGGATGTTACGCCTGTCGCGAGCGAAAAAGCCGGTGTGACAAGCTTCCAGAAGGATGTACACAGTTCAAGAAGGCCAAGAGGGAATGCCCGGGCTATCGAGAGCTCAGAGATGTGATATTCCGCGATGAAAGTGAGAAGGTCATCCGCAAAGCCAAGGCCAAAGAAGCAGAAAGTGAAATCAAGAGCGACGCGATCAAAACACTACTCCTGTCTTCTGTGGAGATAGGTTCAACTTCCAGTTCGTGTGTTGTAAAGGAGGATGGGATCCACTCCCAAAATGCTACTGCAATGGGCTTTCGCCAAACGAGCCCGACGGACATGATCTTATTACCTCCGATCGAGGAGCTAGCAACTGGGCTCTTCGTCTCCAATTTTGTCATCGGCGACTCGGGGCCAGGTCGCTTTGACTACTTACCTGATGTCTATCGTGAGCATTCGCTAGATGAAGGCCTCATTTCGAGTATGAGAGCAGTGGGGCTCGCAAGTTACGCCCACATTTCACAAGAACCGGCTTTGCTGCATAGAGCACGAAATCAATATGTGCGAGCAATACAACATACAAACAGAGCCCTACAATCAGTGACAGATGCCAGGAAAGACACAACTTTACTATCGATCCTAGTCCTTGGTATCTTCGAAACGGTGACTGGTTGCGAGAGAAGGTCACTGAGTGACTGGTCTCGCCACATCAATGGAGCCGCAGCAGTAGTTTGTCTTCGTGGAGCGGAACAGATTGAGAATGTCGCCGGTCGTCGTATGCTATTCCAGGTAACATCGAATCTGTTGATAACATGTTTAGCACGCGGCACACCTTCACCAGCTTTCATTTACGAGCTCACGGAAAAGGCCGGCACTATGATTGAAGATCCAGATCCATCGTTGATCGTACAGCACACCATGATGAAGGTCTGTCAACTTCGTGCGAATATCGTGGCAGGTGTATTTACAGATCTGCGCATGATCATTGATGAAGCGATAGAATTGGACAGGGTGTTGTTGAACCTTACCAAGAATAAACCGGTGGGTTGGGAGTACGAGGTTGTATATACGGATATTGAGTCGCCATACGTATACCAAGGAAGATATCACATTTATGCAGATTACTGGATGGCACAGCTTGTAAGTAGCTTCTGTCTGCCCCCTATCTATGCTTTACTCCTCAGTCTACGAGTTTCTACCCTTCTCAGTCCAGTGCATCTTATATCCCCTACACAGTGGAATGCTCTCCGGTCTGTGCGTATCATCCTACACGAAATGATTCGCAACGTCCTCAGAGGCTTCTCCTCGAATCCGCCTATTTCCCACCTACCCTTCCACATTGCGCAACTGCAAATCACAAATAATACCCTCGTCGAGTTACAGACTGACATCTTATCATCTGTACCACAACACATGTTCAATCTCCCTCAACCTTTCCATGGCCACTCCACCTTGCCGACCCAAGTAAGGACTTCAGCTCCAGCAACGGAATCAATTGCTTCCATGAGCCATCCACTGAAGCCTTTCACTATCACATGCGCGCCTTCCACCAGCGTCATTACTTCTTACAAATTGAAAGACACTGCAGTACGAAGTTATGGGGGAAATGTCCTCCTTTGGCCTCTGTGGTTTGCGGGCGTCACCGCTACAGCTACAGACGAGATGAAGGCATTCGTGGCCACAAATTTGAGAGTGTGGGAGACGAGCTGGGTATCAAGCAGGGTCATGTCTTGGCTGATAATTTGGAGGGTGGACAAAGGGGTGGTGACCTGACGTTCTGATATTGCGAGGATGAAGATGGGACAAGTAGGTAAATTTCAAAGGCAAGAAAACATGAATCAGAGAAGATGGTCTTCTCAGTTCTTCTAGAAATGCGGCACCGAACTCTCGGTCGTCCTTCAGATAGTTTAGGATGGCATGTTGTGACTTCGACAAACATGTATCATGTGACTGAACATTTCTCTAATATTGAATTTTCCCCCCTACTGGATGCTGATGCCCTAGAAGCATCCTGATCGAGTTTAATTGAGCTTGAGAGTGTCTCAGATATGTTCTTCCATGGGAATGAGAACTTTGATTATGGGTAATGGAAAGTCACGCTGCCTCGGCATTGTTTCCGCTAGACCTAATTAGAAACGAAGACCCGGAGCTTCCAACTCGCGAACTTCGAGTGATAAAAGCAGCACCAGCATCAAACGGGGCCGTGCAAGTCGCAGAATGGAGTCTGTCGAACCAGTACTTCACCAGCAATTGTCCTCTCAGTATCGGGCACTGCAACCACAAGCTGCCCAAGCTATCCAGCATGGCCAGCCTCACCTAGGTCACCACACGCTGGCGTCTCAAGGCGGACTGGACCTCGATCTTAACAACGGCGATGCAGTATTCCACCAGGAGCTTCGATTGCAGGATCCAAATGGACATGGCTTCCAGCCCTCGAATCCTTTCGAACATGGCCATGGCCATGGCGGTCCTATGCATGTGCAGAATAATGGTAGCCCGCATACTCCGCAGCATAACAATGGTGGACAATTCGGTATCTTGACCGCGGGGTCAATCCAGCACAACTCGATTGCCCGTTTGCAGGAGGATGATAACAATATGTTTGGTGCAGCGGATGGTTCAGACCAAAAGAGCAATGGACATCTCAGCACGAAAGTTGTCATTGATCCTCCTAATCTTGCGGAGTGGCGCCAGAAGCTATTCAATGTGGATGAGATGATCACTCTGAGTGAAGATGAGTTAGTCTTCGAGATCCAAATAATGTATACACGGTTGCTGACGAATTCTTCGTAGATTCCAGACCTATTTCCCTCATGTTGATAATGTTTATTCCCATCGGTCAACCCAACGCTACAAGCGCAAGCCCTTTGTTTCTCATTATTGGGACTGCAGACTTAAAGGACGACCACCTGGAACACCCAAATCAAACGACCCCAACAAGAAGAAGAGGAAGCGAACGGCAAGAGAGCGGGATCTGTGCGATGTAAAGATCAAAATCACAGAATACTTTCCAGGAGCCATGTTGCGACCCGACTTTGTACCAGACGGAGGTCCAGTACAACAAGCAGACCCAACGCAAAGCAACAACTTCTTTGCCCCAGGTCAGCCAGGAGGTCCTATCCAACAACAGAACCAATTTGGCGGTGTTTCATTTGTCAATACTTCACTCGGAGCAAATCACCCTGGCGCAACTGGACAGAGATACTACACTATCCAGCGCGTCAACGGAAATGGTGGCAACGGTAAAGGTGATGGTGTTCCAGGACCTCATAAGCATGCGCTTGAAGAGAGCGATAGGGTTAAGAAGAACAGTATCCAAAGACTTACGATGAAGAAGGATAAGGAAGAGAAGAAAACACAAGTATGTACCCCTCCAGTTTTTGAAGACGCACGGGCCACAGTACCCCGGATTCTTGGCAATAGTAGAGCAGCATGGGAAACTCTTTCGCAACCTGCAAGAGGGCCGGACCGCTGCTGCGAGAGTCCCAGGCCATCGTCATTAGACATGGTTTCGTGAGGCATCCTCTATTGCTAAATAACTACATCATGGCTCGCCTTTACTACTATAAAATGACTGGTCGTCCCCTGTGGTCTATGCCTGTGGTTAAGAACGCAGGCAGCATCTTTACTCTTTTAAACTTTCAGCAAAGATTACGGTCTTCTGGGACAATGACTGACGCAACTATTGAACAGAAGACTTATCACAAGAAGGCCAGTGGCAATGCTTTGATCACAGTCAGAAAGCATTCCAAGGATCATGAGTTGAAATTATTTGGAAGCTGCTTCTGGTGAGTGCAAGTTGGCGATCTTCGGGAGCATCCTGTGACGTCAGTATCAATACCATGGAATTTACTGACTGTTCCCATTAGTCCGTTCGTACAACGAGTCTGGATCGCCATGGAAGCCAAGGGTTTGCAATACCAGTACATTGAGGTCGACCCATATAAAAAGCCCCAGGCCTTATTGGACGTGAATCCCCGTGGCCTTGTCCCTGGAATTCGGCACGGAGACTGGGGATGTGGTGAAAGTACCGTCTTGATGGAATATGTATGTGCCAATTTGCTGCTCTCCATGATCTCTTTCTGACCAAATTTTAGCTCGAAGATTTTGGTGCTGGCCAGCCACTTCTTCCTCCTAACAACCCTCAACTCAGAGCCAATTGTAGACTTTGGGCAGATCACGTAGGTGACTCATCTGATTGTACAGCTCAATGTCATCTAACAGACCATAGATCAACCGCAACATTATACCCGCATTCTACCAGCTTCTCCAAGCCCAAGAGTTCAGCAAACAGACAGAATATACCTCCAAGCTCAAAGACGAAATCGCAAAAATCGTCGACGCCTTGGATCCCCAGGGACCCTTCTTCCTTGGTTCTCAACTCTCCTACGTAGACATTCAGTTCGCCCCCTGGATGCTCCGCTTGACGAAAGTAATGAAGCACTACCGCGGCTGGCCTGACCCAGTAGTCAACAGCAGATGGGGACGCTGGCTTGATGCTGTCGAGAACAATGAGCACGTCAAGAACACGACTAGTCTGGACGACCTATACATCGACAGCTACGAGCGTTATGCGCAGAACAGACCCAATACTTCCGAGTTGGCTGATGCTGTTAATGGTGGGTATGGATTACCATGAGTGATTTGATAAAGAATGTGGGGTTATGATATGTGTGTGCTACGATGATTTACGGCTGGAATACAGGACGGCTGACAGGTTCGAAGGTCATTTGACCTGGGTTATGCATGGCGTAGTTGGCTTTATGCTTTTTTATTGTTCATGATATTGTGTATGAATAAGAGATGCTAGCTAATGAGGTGGCTGCGATGAATGTGTGGCATATTCAGTGGCATACTGGAGGACCCAGCGTCTCAGATGGGATGGGATCATGCAGCAAAGCATCACCTAGACATAAAGAATGGATTGAGCCCTTTATGAATGACACTCAATTCCTCCGCAAATCCGGTTTCCTCGATTGAGCTTCGCAAATTCCTCCATAATTGATTGCCTTTTCGTTAGTACGGAAACAAGATACCGCGCTTAGAACAAATGACAGAGATACTTGAAAAGCACAAACTTGGCGAAAGTTCATTACTATCATACACATTCTACACACAGGATCCAGAAACCAACGCCAAACCAAAAGCTAATCCTAATTTACTCATCACTCAATTAACGAAAAAGCCATCCTCCTTTCCACCACTCTTCCCCTCTCCCTTCTTCCCCCCCTCAAATACCGTCCCCTCAAACTTCGGCACATCAAAAGTGCCCTCAGGATCCCTCCCGGTCTCCATGATATACTCTTGCACCTTCGTAACCTGGTGTCTGACCTCACCAAGCAAAGCCGTCATATCGAGCGCAACTTTAGGATTGTGTTTCGCGCCGGCCTTGATAGCAGCTTCGATGATATGATATCTGCTCACATTGTTGCGGAGCATCATATCAAATGGTGTCGTAGTAGATCCTTCTTCTTTGTAGCATTCGATGGAAATGCGGTCGAGATTTGGACGGCCGAAGAGAAGTCCTTTGATCTCATTGCTGTAGCCGTGGTAGTTGAAGTGGATGGGACGGTCAGGGGTGAAGAGGGAGTTGAATTCGTCGTTAGTGAGGGAGTGAGGGTGGAGAGTCTCGGCTTCGAGGATCATGAGATCGGTCACGTTGACGACGCGGACGCGGAGTGCAGGACACTTTCTGCGGAGGATGGAAGCTGCGACAACGACTTCGAACATTAGTTCTGAGCCGATGCCGACGAGTGTTACGTCGGGGTTGAGCCCGTCGTCTGTGGATGCAAATTTCCAGACTGAGGCTCCTGCCTGGCAATGGGCATCTGCTTCTTCCGTGGAGAGGAAGACGGGTTGAGGTTGTTTGGAGCCAACCATGAGGTTGACATAGTTCTTGGAGCGGAGGCAGTGAGCTACGGTGGAGAGGAATGTGTTCTGTTTATTTCATTAGCTCAAGCTTCTCGCTTGATAGGAATGCGAGGCCCTGATAGTGAGCGAGGATTGCTTACCGCGTCAGGAGGGAGGTAAACACGCGCAGCGTCAGGCTTTAGGTTCAAGACTGCACCAATAAAAGAGGGATTCTGGTGAGAAAACCCGTTGTGCTCCTGTCTTGTCCAGGTAGAAGTCTCGATGTAGTTGATGCTGGAGAGATCGGTTCGCCAGGTTGTCTCGCGAGCCATTTTGTTGAATTTGCTGTACTGGACCATCATCGTATGGATGATACCCAAGAAACTCTCGTATGACGGGAAGATACCAGTTCGACCAGTGAGAGTGTATCCTTGCAGGAAACCCTGGCAAGTATGCTCGCTGAGGATTTCGATGACACGCCCTCCTTGAGCGTGGGAGAACTCATCCCATTGGAAGTCTCGTCCTGTGTGGTTGAATACTGCATCAAGCTTGTTGCTGACCAATTCATCTGGCGAGAAGATGCGAAGGGATTTTGGGTTGTCAACAAGAGCTTGGTCGATGAGATTTCCAATGGCCTTCATGCAAGACTCCTCTGTTCCCTTCTCCACGCCATATTTTCTCCAATCGGGAACGTTGAGTGGCTCGTGAGCTTTGTATGTTTCAGCCCGTTGTCCAAGCTTATTGTGTGCGTCGATGGGAATAACGCTCTTGATCGAGTCGGTAACATCGCCAGTCTCGGTGAAGAGCTTAGCTGGACCGTATGATAGCAACCATTTCTGGAGATCAGCCAGTTGGTCCTTGTTGGTCTTTGCGGCCATTAGAGGGACTTGATGTGCGTGAAACGAGCCTTCCACGAACTCGCCATCGACAATCTTGGGTCCGCTCCAGCCTTTGGGCGTTCTCATGATAATCACTGGCCACTAAGTAATACGATTAGCTCGACAAATTTCTGAAGTATTAGAGTTTTGGATCCTTACACGAGGCTTCATAATGGGCTTGCCTGATCGAGCAGCTTTTTGGATTTTGCGGATTTCATCCAAAGCCCACTGGAAGCTGGTTGCCAGGTCTCGATCCTACTCATAATTAGCAGCCACTCATAGGTCATGGCTTTCGATTGAGACTTACAATGTCTTCCAGATCTTCGACGAATCTGCATTGATACCCATAGCCGGTGAACAGGGTGACTAACTCCTTATCATCCATGCAGCCATAGATCGTTCTCTCCGAGATCTTGAACCCATTCACGTGCACAATTGGGATAACAGCTCCAGACTCAGCAGGATCAATGTACTTAGCCGCGTGCCAGGCTGTGGCTGTCGGGCCGGACTCGGCCTCTCCATCACCAACAATGCAGCCAACAATCAGATCTGGCTTGTCCATTACAGCTCCGAAAGCAACCGAGAGTGCGTATCCTAGCTCACCACCTTCATGGATAGCGCCTGGTGTTTCGGCATTGATATGACTGGGGAATCCGTGAGGTGTACTAAAGCCAGTAATAAGGTTGTGGAGACCCTGTTTGTTCTGGGCGTACTGTGGGTAGAACTTCTCAAGACTGCCTTCGAGCCAAAGAGAAGCAAGGATTGCAGGAGCCCCGTGACCTGGACCAACAACATAGATACAGTCAAGATCATTCTTGCGGGTGAGGAAGTTCAGGTGGGCATAGACGAGGGTCAAGCCTGGGCATGTTCCCCAATGGCCTAGAAGTCTAGCAAAATGTTAGCTACTGCCCTTGTAATACATTTTTAACGACTTGCCTTGGTTTTATGTCATCAAAAGTTAAGTCACGCTCGAGAAAGGCATTATCGCTGAGGAAGATCATGGCTACGTAAGTCAATACGGCATTCTCGAGCGAATTCAACTGGAGATCTCACCAGCAGCAATGTAATTGCTTGCTCTGCGGAACTCTTCCAGTCCCTTGAGGTCTGCATCACTCAATTGCACCTTCTCAAGCTGAACTGAGAGCTTGAGAACATCTTCTGGGATCAAGGACTTCAGAGCCTTGGGGTTCGGCCTGTCAATCACTTCTCCAGGCATATTGTTTGGTGGGAGACACGGATGTAGCTAAGAAATGTATAGAGTAAGAAGCTACTACCAAGTCAATTGATACAAGGTTGGGAGGATCAAGTAGATGATTTAAAGTAGAGAGATAACGAGGAGCACAAAAGAGAGAAAGCAAAGGGACAATTAATTCAGTAACCTGAAAGCTTGATATCAACAGCTCCAGCTAGAGCAGCAGGCTGCGTCACAGCAACAATGAACGGAAGTCTCGGATTCGTTGACCCGGTTTACGATGTTCTAGAGCCTGCAAATCAGGATCTAGAAGGTTGCACAAACGTTATCGAAACTCTCAATTGCATTGGCCTGTTGAGAATGGTTCGCTGGAAAGAAGTGGACTGCAGCCGCGGACTCGGTCGCTGGAATGTGGTGGTTTCCGTTGTTTGGATAACGTATTTTCAACAACGTCATGGCTCGATCTTCGCTTTCGGAGCCCCTTTTTTGCCGAGTCTGCAGCCTCGTGCAGGATGATCGCCAATTCTCTCAGCCTTGTCATGTTCAGAATCTTCTTAATGCGTGACTTTGGTCAGGCTACTCAGCCTCGTATGCTTTCAGTCGGGCCGCTGTGCCCAGGAACGAAAAGTGGCATGAGTTTTGCATCTGGAGAGTGAAGGACATGAAATTATCATGGCCTGATGAAAGCTGGTCATCCCTGCAATCAGCTTAATATCCCTGCTTCTACTCTTTATGCTAGCTTAATAAGGCTAGAGTTCTCGGTTGTGATAAGCCTAGCTCCCGAAAAGGAACGTCATATCATGATCCGATGGAGGGGGAGAGGTCTGGAGGGGCATCAAGACATTTCTCAGAATGAATAAAACAATAGACTGCCCGGGAATACTCTGACGGGTCCAATCCTGGAGTATTCAGATCATCACACTTAGTCGAAAAGATCTTTCGTGTCCATCATGTCCAAAATAATTCTCTCCATCAATGCCGGCTCCAGCTCCGTCAAGATCTCTGTTTACACAGCATCCTCAGGAGAAGAGCCAAAAGAGCTCGCAGAAACGCATATCGATGGCCTCACGTCTCCACCTCCACAACTGAAATACACTCGCGGGTCGCAGTCGATATGCAAGGACCAGAAACTCGAAGAGAAGATCTCAAGCCAGAAAGATGCCTTCAAATACATGCTAGACATGTTGATCAAGGATACCGAGTTCTCGTATATCTCGAAACAAGACGACATCGCCATTGTATGCCATCGTGTAGTCCATGGCGGCGATTTCGAAACTCCGCAGATCATCAATGACGAAACATACCACAAGCTCGAAGCTCTGACCGACCTGGCACCACTGCACAATGCCTCCGCCCTCGAGATCGTACACTACTGCATTCAAGAGATGCCCAAGACGCGCAATGTGGCTGTCTTTGACAGCGAGTTCCACCAGACGATACCAGAGCATATCAGGACGTACCCAATCAACCAGGAGATTGCAAAGAAAAATAAGCTGCGGAAGTATGGCTTCCATGGAATCAGTTACTCGTTCATCACGAGGAGCGTGGCTACATACTTGGGGAAGAAGGAGAGTGAGACAAGTTTGATTGTGCTGCATTTGGGAAGTGGTGCGAGTGCGTGTGCGGTGAAGAATGGGAAGAGCTACGATACGAGTATGGGCTTGACGCCTTTGGCTGGATTGCCGGGTGCGACGAGGAGTGGAAGTGTAGATCCTAGGTATGTTTCGCTTGGGACCTCAAATTTGCGAAGTCAGCGCTGATTGTTTTCCAGTCTTGTCTTCCACTATGCATCAGATGTCGGGAAACTCTCGCCCAACTCAACAGCAGAGCTTCACATTTCTCGTGCAGAAGAGATCCTCAACAAGGAATCAGGATGGAAGGCCTTGACCGGCACCACGAACTTTGGAACCATAGCCTCGTCCGACGATCCCAAGATGAAATTAGCCTTCGATATTTTCCTCGATAGAATCTTGAATTATATTGGCGGCTACTACGTGGTTCTCAATGGCAAAGTCGATGCCTTGGTCTTCGCTGGTGGAATTGGCGAGAAGAGCGACCTGTTGAGGCGGAGAGTTGCCGAAGAGACTGCTTGTTTGGGCTTTGAGATCGATGCGGAAGCGAATAAGAAGCCTATCACAGATGTTGTGCAGAGTGTTGGGAAAGATGGTGCCAGGCACAAGCTTCTGGTGTGTCAGACGGACGAGCAGTTTGAAATGGCAAGGCATTGCGCTGTAGATGATAAGTTGTTCAATTGAGCGTTCGGATTTAGCGATGGGGTTGAGGGTAGATAGGAAGGAAAATATATAATGATTGCTTTCGATTGCCTCATTCACCACTTCAACATACGTTTAGTTCGTTCCTCAACATCGTCATCGGTGGACTTGCGGTCTACCTGGCAGAAAAGTGACAGCTCAACTCTGTTGGGAACCAGAGATGTGGCAACCCATTATTCACATGGCCTCTATATTTATATGTTGAACCAATAGAAACCTGGTTGTAACAAGAAGGCAAGATGTTGACCCCAAGAGATACTCGATGTGAGCATGGAACTTCCAAACCAAAAGACTTGAGGATATACAGGCTGGAGGCAAGAATGACAATGCGTGCAAGTATGTTTGCTCAAAGAGGCCATATCATAGCCGTAACACTGACAGGCGTAACGGCGAGCATAGCAAGACATAGAAGTCGGCCGAGGTGCAATGGGAGGGATGATACAACTTCTCGAGGCCACGTGAGGATATAGGTAATGCTTGGTGAGTTGAGAAGATTTCCTTGACGCTTGACCGGGTCCAGAATTGGCCAACATTGAAGAATGATAAAAAGGCGATAAAAGCTATAGCAGAACTGCAGAACTAAACTACAGTAAAAGTAACCCATCCATACGAGCCCAGTCAGTATACCCACAGAACTTGATCTCGGACACTTAAATGTCTTTACCATATATTATTAAGCCTGGGATCTCTTCTGCATCCACACAAGGACTAAGAGTCTAGCCAATACCACGAAGAATGTACTCCAAGATTTTCACTGGTTTAACAAAAGACACAATGGAGAACAGGAGGGGTAGCTAGGTAAGTCATAAAAACCCCCAATCATGGCCGCCCCATCTCCTCCCAATTGAAAACTTCATTGCAAGCAACAGGGTTCTTTCTATTTCCTCCATAGCCTTCGATCGGCCCCATATCCAAAAGCATCAATCATTCTCTGTGGTTGACGTTTTCGTGTGGTCGTGTGGTAAACGAATCCAAGTGGGGCCGGGCCGTGCAAAATTTCTCATGTTCCCGATCCATCCATCCATCCAGTCAGCCAGACAGAGACCAGAGAGACCAGAGCCGCGCGCAAAATTATGTACAGGTACGCACTCTAGTTAGTAGTAGGAAGGAGATGCTTGTAAATCCACCACCGCGCTCCGAATGTCGGATGAGGGCTGGAAACCCTCGATTTACCCCTCTATGATCCTGACGGCACTTGTCAATTGCTAATTGCCAATTGACTGTGCGTTAATGTTTGAAAGATGTGTTGATGTGCCGAGATCCAGGAAGGGACATGTGATGAGGGCTTGAACCTCCTTGGCAGTCAAGTTGAATAGCAGGCAGTAGAACATGAATATAGATGTGAGAAAGTCGAAGGCACAATGTCTTCATATTAGTCTAAAGCCTTCTGCTCTCCTAGAGAGGGCAAGATAGAATCTTCCTATCAACTGAACAGTCTCATACTGATCAATCTTCAGCTGACGCCTCTCTCGTTTGCAGGGAATTTGCCCCTTCGAAAAAAAAAAAGAGTATCGAAAAAGATATCAACGACCGATCTCATCATAACTTCGTTTCCAGCCAGCCAGCAAGCAGTAGTAGCTTTATTCCGTATTGCAGGAATCTTGCAGATTCAAGAAAGTTCCCTGATAAAACCCACTACCCGCCCAAAAGCCAATGTGCCTATGCCTCCCACCGTTCATCAAATATAGTCCCTCTGAGCGAAACGAAAAATTCCATCCAGCAAAACAGCAAAAACCAAAGGGGAATCCCAGATGTGCAAGAGCTTCTTTTTGTGTAAAACCCCAAACCCGCAGCTCCATTCTTTCCCATGCATAACATGCTTTCGTTTTCACGATTCCCACTCCCCAAATAGGCGTTTTGTTGCTACTGGATAAAGCCAGTGAAGATACCAGCCGATATCCATCCGTTCTGTAGCGCCAGGTCGAATCGAAGTATAAAAAGAAAAGCAAATTCCATCCCGTGCCCCATTTTGTGCAAGCCAGTCTTCTCCAACGTTGAGAAAGCTAGCAAAGAAATCCAACCCATTGTACAAGAAAGGGAATAACTGTTTCGAAGACAAAAAGGGAAAGGAAGAAAAGCGAGCCGCCTAATTACAAATTTCTGGGTGGCGAGACCGAAGAAATCGGCAGCCCAAATGTTGTTTTTATGAGACCCCAGTTGGCCAAAGTCTATAACGAAAATTTCGTCAATGTGCAAGAAAGGGGGCAGCGCAAATTATTCCACAAAAGCAAAGGAGCCTCTCCCGAACCCAAAACACCTGACCGGATTTCCTTCCGGTCTTCATGCCATCCTGTTTTCGAAAGACAAATGAAAATCTAAATTCGCTGATGCAACGCCGAGTAGCCGAAAGGTAAAGGAAATCGTAAGATCGAGGCAGCCGCTGTGTAGGCGCACGCAACTCGAGACCGTGAGAGGTGTGTATCCGTATGCGTGATTATCGTAAGATTTTTTTAAGTAGTCGGCCGGAACAACACCGTTGAACGTAATGCGCGCTCTGGAATGACGCTGAAAGGAAAACAATGCAAAAAAAAACTTTTTGTTTCCGTGCGCTAGGCATCAAGGGTATTGGCCGAGCAATCATGATTTCGCAAGTTGCATAAGGACAAATCGAGAGCGAATTGATGATTGCTGTTGTCTATCCGGCGACAATCTGCTGCCCGTAGCCATGGTTCATAAAGTAAGGTTGCTTGGACTGAATGTTGCAGCTGCCACAATTGCAATCCGCGGAACTGTGGTCCCAGATGTTCCCGTAATGGTGGCCATAATGGCTGTCATAAGGAGTGAATGGAGTGAGTTGCGGGTTGATGTGTGTGGGAACGTATGTGGCATGAGTTTGTGGTTGGTAGCCTCTCGAGTATTGATTGAACACAGCCCAATCATTGTATCGAGGAGCTCCGCCAGTGGCACTCATGTACTCGGGCGTGTTCAGACCTGAGTCTGGAGCGGATGGAGGCGTGAGATGCGGTGTAGGATACGAGTTGACCCAAGCCGACTGATCGTAACCAGAATGAAATCCAGACTGAGGACGCTCTCTCGAAGAACTCTTGGGATATGCATTGTAGGCTTGCGAATATGGACGCGGGCGCTGAACGTTTGTGTCGATCGGTGCAAGAGGCATTGGTGCGAGACGGTCGAGGGTCGCTTTGCGTTGAATGTTCTTGCCCTCACGCCACTCATTCCAGCTTTGCAGCCATGCGTTGAAGTCCTTGCTCGTGTCGAGGTTGACATACAAGTTGTAGTCCATCGCCTTCAACCATTCGTGTTCCATGGTGTTCAGCTCGGAAACAGGAATACCACTGACTTCTGACCACGATCGGTTCTGGAATGTATTGTCGTCCAAGAACTTGCTTCCCAAAAGAAGACCAATGGTCAACATTCGCCAGACAACACCATCGGTGACTTTGCAGGGACCGGCAGCCTTGAGCATGTTCATTCGTCTTGCGAGGTAGTTCATGCCGAGAAGTATGGTTGTGCTTGGGAGTCGAGTCGAAGTGAGCAACCCCTGAACAAACTTGCGAAAAGCTGGCGAGACGGAACCGCTGGGAAGAACAATTCGTTGGGCCATCTCAGCAATGTACTCAGTGAGCTGATCGATTTCATAGTCCAGAACGGCACAGACACCACCGGAAGTCAACATGATGGGCGGTCGAGGAGCTGACAGAGAGATATCTCTGTCAGGAACAAGAAGAAATGATTCTTCTTGCTAAGTCGAATATGCTGAGCGAGATGCTAGATATTCGAATGCTCGAGAGCTCGTGATGAAGAATTCGGCGATGGAAAGCTGACGAAGGAATTAAGAAGTCGGTGCGATAATTATCCTGCCATATGAATGAATTCGAAGAACGGCTGCAAAAATCCTCAACCCAGTCGGAGAAAGCGACAAACGTCACGCAACGTATTCAAATCGTATCGACCATGCGGCGAATGGATATTGTTCGTGAATGGATGATGTATGTAGGTATTCTGCAGTAGCTGAGTTAGCCTTTCGTTCCGCACAGAACTTTCCGCGACAGCCCTCGGATATTTTTTCGTGAATTGTCAAAGGACGCGAAACAAATATTATTCGTTGTATCGATGCAAATGATTGAAGTAGTAGGCATTCAAATGCTTTCGGGTTGGGGCACTGGTGGATGATTGTTCGAAGGATGTGACCATCATAACAAGCCGAAATCCCGGGCAGGGAGAACAGCAATGAAGTGACTGGTCCTTTGTTCTCCTTGATAATTCCGACTTGTTGACCTAACAATCCGGGGTGTGTAATGAGAGTATGTACGAACCTCTTTGAGCTTTCCTGGCTGGGTTCTACCAAATGCCCTGGATCGCCGTCGTCGACTTCAGGATTGTGGCCTGTACCGGTTTCGTAAATGGAGAGTCGAGGAGCCCTTTTCAAAATCGATAGGTGGATGCGAAGTCGAAAAGTTTGAGGCAAGGAGGAAAAGGAGAGGATCTCGGAGGTAGGATGTCGAGATGTTGAGGAGATGGATGAGGGAACGGAGATGGCGATGTGAGTAGAATCAATTATTCTCTGAAGAGAAAAGAAGGTCAGGAGCAGAGGAAGAGCAAAGCAGGGCAAGCATCCAGTCCAGTCCAGTAGTCCAGTCAGTGCAGGGCAGGGCAGGGCAGGGCAGGCAGGCAGGCGCGGAAGGGAAAGGGAAAGGAAAAGGGAGGGAAGGAGAGGCCGGCCCAGTGGCTCGTCCGGGACTGGGATTTGGGACTGGGACTGGAACGCTACAGTATTGCGCTAGGGGACACAGGGCGCCACTAACCGTGAGTGGAGAGGAGTGGGTAGTGGGTAATGGGTGCAGGGTGCAGGGAGAGGTGGACTCACTGGAACCCAGTGGTGAGTGGTGGTGAGTGGTGGTGGGAGTACCTAGTGGAGACTCATCATTCATTCCCTGGAGCGAGCCAACCCAACCTAACTTCCCTCTTCCCTACCCTGCACCTGGGCAGCCGAGTCTTTCCTCCGTTCACCTGGTTCATTATTTTCTTTCCACTGTACACCACCACCACCTTCTCCCGATACATGCCTTCCTCTCCCTACCTACTCATGAGGCATCACTAGTACAGAGAGAGTCATTGATATTGGTTGGTCCATTAGCAATTTAGCAAATAGGTAGGTAGGTAGCAGCAGTATTGGTCATCGATCCATAGCCGACAGTCATCGTGTGAGTGTTTTCGAGTTTGCCAGCTGCTGCATCCGGGGACAAAACTCCTTCCTCCCTCGGCTGTGTTGTTTTATTGTTTTATAACACAATACCAATACAAATCTGTTGCTATGTACCGACTTGATTCTATACACAGGAGGTTCTGATACAATCACATTGATTAATATTTGAGTACCCACTCTACGATCACAATGTGTCAGTAGTATTGTCTTTTTAACTGGTAGGCTACCCGGTGTTATTGTTAATCTCACGGAGCGTGCTACGGAGAATGTCGCCGCGAGCCTGGAGATCGAGGTGCACAACACAACAGTCGGTCGAATCGCCTGGGTCATCCACAAGGAGCAGCCCAGGATGTCCAAGACTCCTCTGAGTCCCTCTCCCTCGTGTGGCCACCGCGCGCGATTTGGCGCTGACACATTACATTTGCGTGGTGGTCGTCTGGCTTTTTAGGGGCAATCTCAACCGCTTGATGAACGATGAGCCAGCCCAGCCTGTCCCACACAGTCCTAGCCAGAAAAATTGTACGAAGAGGCGGTGTCCAAAGGAGCCAATCGCTGGCCCAAACGCGGATCTTACATTCGTCACCAGTCAAGGTCTGCTTCTCCTGGGTGTCTGCCTCTGCTCCGAAGCCACAACCATTCTCGAGTAGTGATTCTAGTGAAGCAGTCGAATTCCTCTCATCACGAAGAACTCAAATTGATGTTTCCCCGGCCGGCTATGATTACTGACAACCGCAGCAACCCCTCCCTCCCTTCATTGCCATCCCTGGAGTCCCGAATCACATTTGTGCCCCGGACAACATGGAGAACGAAATAAATAGACTTCCCAATCGGATCAAAGGCCAGTCCATTCAATAGTGGATATTACATCTATCGAGCCTGTCACAGGCACTCAAAGTTCTGATTTGAAAGCTTTGCAGCAAGCACCCACTGCTGAGCAGCGCTGGCGACGAACTTGCAGGCCTTCCCATCTGACCTGTCCACGATTTTCTCATTATTTCCCTCAGACATTCGGGATACCCCTCGAATATTTTCCGGGCTTGCGAGCTGCAGAAAAACTAGGACCCTTTCTCTTCCAGGATGAAGACCGGTTCACGGCACCAAACACCGCCGCATATTTTGCTATGAAGTGTTTCAATTTGGGATGAAGACGGTCTTTGGGCCCTGGAACTACTTTCGTACCTGTCGAGTCTCATGATGCCGCAAGGATTTCTCAGAAGCGAGGTCAGTTCATCCACCAGCGACACCCCTGCAGCAAATGAGGAAGGGGCAGAGGGGGTGTAATCAAAAGTCACTTAGCCCCTGTCCTGTGTCGTGTTAAGCAGCCACCTCTTCCAAAATCTCTCCCGACGGCAGCCTGTCCACGACGCCGAGGGTCAGATGCTGTTGACTCTTCAGTGCAAACAAATCTTGCCTCACTTCCATCCCACGAGATGTCGCTTCGGCGTCATCCTCTCCCATCCTCTCCCATCCATATTGCCAGATCTCGAGTCCACAGAACACGGTTCATGATCGTACAAGTGCAACCCTAAGCGGTCTTTTCCCTGGCTCTGGGGCCTCTGGGCCGGCTTAAAGTAAAAATAACCCTCGCCAAAGAGAGTTTAGCCCAACCCGATTTTTCAATTTAAACTCCAAGATCAGACGAAGTCACGCAGGATGACCACAACCAAAGTCTCCGCCACCGTTGGCAGACCCGTTTGAAAGATGGGGTTGCCAGACCGATAGACCCTGGATTTTGGCGAGACCATGACGATGGGTCCTCCGTCCTCGACCTCGTACTTTCACGATAGTTGCATCGAGTCGAGGCCGTCATACTCGGGTACAAATTGGAATGGTTCAGGACGATCTCCCTTCCATAGCAGATTTTTAACGACCTATGATATCAACCAACCAAGTTCAAAGAAATTTTCGTCGATAACCAGTTCTTCATCAGCTCAAAATCGTGCTTTAGTTCCTTCTGGTCACGAGTCGTCAGCCATACACAGTAGTTCTTTCTATCTTACCCATCCATCCCGATGCACGCCAACCAGGACATTGATCCATCGTGAGCTTCACAGCCCGGACAAACCGGAGCACTTTGGACTCACCACAGCCTTACCTCTCCCTCGCCTCCCTCAATCTCAATTAGGAAGCAGATTTGCACTGACGTCGCCGAATTGCCATCCCATCAGCCAACCCACCCTTACATCTAATTCTCACGCTCACAATTCCCATTCTGGCAGCTCGCAGTAATCGCAGCCTGATGATGTGAATTCTCTCCGGTGGAACGAATCTGCATCACCATTCCACTCCGCTCTCCACTCTTCAAAACATCCCGCTCATGACATAACTGCTGTAGTCAACCATCCGCTTTCGACATCCCACAAACCCACAACGAGAGCGACACCGGCTTCAAAACGGCATATTAAAGGAAGTAATTTTGCGATCCGCGGATATTCTTTGCATTCTAAGTGGATTGGAGGCCTCAACCCCTCTTTGATAATGTACAATTTTCACCTACCGGACCGTTTTCCTGCGCCTCTTGATAGATACCCTTCGCATGGCACACCAGCAAGAAATCCCACGTTGAAGCCCAACGAACCTTCCTCCGTACTTCACCACATACAGCTGCATGCATCAAAGAAGCCCATCCATCCAATTACACACCATCTATACTCACTAATATTTCTTCTTTTCTTCGACCAAGAACCGCCTCGGCTTTCCCCCTCATCTCAAGACTCCAAGCCCCCGAGCAAATTACTCATGACCTGCAGCATCCCATCCATCCATACTCAGAAAAACCACAACAGCAAGCCGCAACCCCTCACATCATCCCGAATGTATCCGTCACCACGAGCCGACAATATGCCTTTCCCTCCATCCCCTCTCCCTCCGCTCAAAACCCAAGACCCATCCATCCCATCTAGACGTAGACCCTGACAAACACATGCATATGACTGGAGCCTAGAAACGGCCCAGAAGCTTTTCAAAGACGCAACTTCGACGCACATGCAGATTTTTAGACCGGAAAAGGAAGAAAGGGCTACGCAACCCCAACATGCCAACGTAAGGCAAGGACGGGCTGATATCTCTTTTCTGTTTCACTCCAGTCCTGTTGTTCCGTGACTTGAGTCCATGACTGCAGCGTGCATGACCGAATGAACGAACCCGCGGGAAGGGAAGGGAGTGGCGTGGCGTGAGAGAGGAGGCAGGCTCCGGCTCCGTTGTTGAATTGAACATGGGAGCTTCCGAGGTCCGATTTCATCCTACGCAATACTCTCCTCTTGGTATTTCGAGGTCTTGAAGCGTATGAGTGTTCCTTTTTGGATATCACATGAGGGTCACGTGTGCTTCTACCGTCTACATTCCACAAGATCCTGAAGAGTGCATGTTAAGTGTTGCATTTTGCCATTAAAAATCAAACAGAAGTCCCATAGCAGCAATGGTTATATTTATATATATTTTCCTATGGACGACATTGTGCTCTCCTGCCATACCTCCGAAAAAGTGAGGGTCAAATCATAGGGAGGCCAATTCTCATGTTCAATTAAAGATCAACATCTTATCCTTCTTCTCTTACTCGGACTTTCCAGAATGACCGTATCCTCTTCATTTTCGGTCGTCTTTTCAAGTACCTCCTTAGATATCCTCCTTTTGCGGAGAGTGCTACGACGGAGGACCTCGTCATCCGAATCTGGTGTGGAGAGACGGCTCATGATGTTGCAAGTACTCTTCAGCTTTCGAGATTCAGATAGAAGAGGAATGTCGTCGTCAGAGTCTGGCGCAGGACAGTTCTCTTTCTCATGATGCTGAGATTCGTTCTGCTGGTTTCTCCGATGTCTCATACCGCGTGGGGTTCTGAATTTCTTTTTCGACGAGATTGGGCTCGAGTCTGAGTCCGAGACTAAATTGACCCAGAACTCAGTATTCATGTCGGCCTGCCCAAGCGGTTTCTTTGAGCGTGAGTCCTGAAAGGCGTCACGTTCCTTGCGTGATATCAACCGTCGCTTCGATGGGTTGATTGGTTCTTGGTTGTGGACATCTGAGCTTCCACCATCGGAAAGGGAAGATGGCGAAGCGCTCTCGGAGTTGTTGCTTGGGTTTGTGCTCTTCGGTGATGCTGATGTATCACGATCAGCCCCATCATCAAGTTCTTCACTGTTCCTCTCAGACACGACACTGCCAGCCTCGCTGCCAGACTGCTCATCGCCGCTAAAGTCCGGTTCCTCATCGCTTTCATCGGATCGATCCTCCTCATCAGTGGGAATAACAAAACCGTCATCAAATTCGTGAGACCCGACATCACTGACATCGTCATTCCACGATCCAAGCGCCTCTCCCCTTTCAACGGGCCCTCGACTTGTCATCTCTCGAGCCTTTCGAGGCGGCCTGCGCGACTTCCATTGCAAATATCTCCCCTCAATTTCTAGGAGATCAGGTGCATATTCTTTCCGGTGTTTCAGAGTCCAGTTCCAATATCCTCTGTTCTTGTGAAGGTGCCGGACGTCAAGGCCTTTGAATCTTCCAAACCACTATCCGATGGAGTCATTCAGTATACGGTAGCAATTGTTGCCTTAAACTCCTGGACGTGCAAGGTTCTGTTCACTTACCATCTTCGTCGAAAAAGGACTCATGTGTTGGTCTACTTGCACAATCCACTTATCGTAAATTGCCTTGACTCTGGCGAACTGGGAATTGTGTTAGCATTCTAGGGGCCATGATCAGGGAGATGTTGTATACCTTTGGTGATGGGCCATCTTGTGCAGATTCTTTGCGATAGATACTCAACATCCAGCGACGATATCCCTCTGGTAGTGAATCAAATCGCTCTCCCATGTGTTTCCCAAACCACATCTCAGTGGCCCCAGGATCGTCACCGACTTCGATAGTCTCGCATGGCCCTTCGACCGGTTTCTTAAATTCAGGGTAAGACATGAGATGGCGTTTAACGTTCAAGCGTCACTTGTACACTCAAAAACAGAAGGCCATGGATCTTGATGGAGTTTATATCATCTCCCCCTGATAAAGGAACTGATGCAAACGGCCCGGTACGAAGCGAGCTATGCAGCTTTTTGTCATTCATCTTGGCCTCTTCTGCTGAATGATCGAGTTGAATGCCTGTTGGTTTCGCTGAAAAGCACCTGGAGTCAATGTCAAAGTCAAAGTTGAGGTTGAGTCCAAGGCCCATGTCGTAGCAATTTCCGAATGCGAAACATTTGCAAGGTGGGCATGGTCCAGGCGTCAGCATCACGATATTACATCTGTTCTTCGACTTTACAACACGAAGTCAACTTGCTCAAGAATTGTCTCTTTTCCAGATCCTGAGATACTGTTAAAAACATCGTTTTGATTTCGCCAAAAATCAAACTAGCTACTTGTTTTACATCTAACCATGTCCGCCACCACACAAGAATACATATCACTTATTTATTCCGCAGTCGCTGTATTCCAGGTAGTCCTCATTGTCGCTATCCCGAGTCAAGGCATGATCTCGGTGTTGGAAATCGCTGTCCGAGCTGATAAGGACGAAGTCATCAATGGATTGTTTGTTTGCGGTGCTGGAAGCGTGATCGTCTGGTGCATTCTCAATAGCTGGCTTGCTATCCACATTCTTAGCCGCAACCGGTTTCATGAAGCTAGAATTTCTGTCCATGGTCCCTTGATCACTAAATGCCTTGCTGTAGGGCACAGCAGGTTCCGTAGGTCTTTGGGGAAGCTGTCCATGAGGTTGTCCGGATTCGGCAGAACGGCGATCGCGAGATCTCTTGAGGTCCTCTTCCACCAGCTTGGCGCCCAGATCTTGTAACTCTTCTGACTTCGATCGAGCAACTTCAAGAGCATTTCTCAGCTCACTTTGAATACCTGTATCTTGTGCTTCATGTTCCGCAATGAGACTGTCGATTCTGTGGCGGGCCTCCTTCCGAAATGCTGCAAATTCTGCTGTGATTGTTGTCAGCGACTTGCCTACCGCTTTCAAATCTTGCTTGACCGCGGCTACGTTCTCAGCATCAGCAGCCACATTTGCTTGCTCTTCCTTTAGCTTCTCTGCTATGGCCCGCAATTTCTCCATCTCCGCATCCCAGAGTGCTTGCTGTTCCTGTATAGACTCTTCCTGAGCACGCTTAGCTTCTGCAGTTCGTTCTCGTGCTTCAGTTTCCTGGATAATGCGGTCTCGTTCTAGGACTTCCACATTCTTCTTTCGCGCTTCTTCGCCCTGTTTGTTCATTTGTAGTTCAAAGTCCAGCCTCTCCCATTCCAAGGTCTCTTGCTGTTGTCGAATCTTCTCTTCTCGCTTTTCGACGTCGCTTGCCATTTTGTCATGCGCCAAGAGCCTCTGCTTCATTTGCTCCTCGTGTTGATGTTCCTTAACGGCAAGCTCGGCGCGGTCTCTATCAAGACAGTCTTTCTCTACTTTCAAGACCTGCAATATCTCGTCATGTTCTGTCTTGAGCCGTTGCATTTGAAGACGCTCTTCGTCTAGCTGCGCCCAGTCTAGACTCATTTTTTCCTTAATCGCCTTCTCCAAACTTGCCTCTCTCTCCTTAGAGCCTCTTTCACGTAAACGGAGTTTATCAGTCCGATCCTTCAGATCTTTTAGTGTCTTCTCAGCAAGCTTCACCACGCGCTTGGCCTCTGCTCGCTGCCCTTCGATTTCTTTTGATTTTGCGTCTATATCCGCCTGTCGCTGCCTGAATGCAAAGTCACTCTCGGACTGGCGTATCTGTGAATCTTCTCTGATCTGTTGCTGATAGTCTCGGAGGTGTAAGCCTGCCTCTGCTACAGTGAGCTCGCGGAAATAAACTCCGTTGTCTTCAACGAGCCAGATCCGACCGCAGTTTGAGACTTTGATTGGCATGACCATTTCTGAATACTGTTTTGTTCCCGCAGCTCAGATGTTGTGGTTGAGGTGAGAAGAAGAGCCTGGGAAATTGCTGTTGCAGATTGAGGTTATAACTAAGGCTGGCATCAGCATGCGAATCATGCTATATGTCGAAATCTCTGGAGTCCGCCGCAGAATTCGCGAATAACGCACCTCGATGCCGCCACAGACGCACGCAGATATCATGAAATTCGGAAAATTTCAAGAGCTGACTTGTAGCCGCGAGTCATGCTCGCATACTCGCAGTCGCACTGTTCCTTTGTCAAGTCAGTCCTCCAAAAGCCTGAAGGAGCATTATTCAAAACGCGACTTGACACGTCCTCTGGAACAAAGAGACACTGGGCAATTTTAAAATTCAACGACTTTAGCGGCCAGCGCTATTCTCTAGCACTACTTATGGCATCTATTGAATAAATCACTGAGGTCCACCGGGACTCCCTTCACCATTTCTACCAGCTTCAGGCGCTGTCTCAGCCCTAGCCGCCAACATCTCTTCCAGATCCTGCCTGATGAAATACGCCACTATTTTATTGTACTCCTCTATATCATCGATAATGAAATACACGTCCCCAGACTCTGACTCTGACTCTGGACTGGACTCTGGTTCTGGCCTCCCCTGCGATGTAGACGACTCTGACGAATCCCCTGATTCTCCTGAGCGGGATGAACCCTGCTGCGGATCAATAGAGCCCGCCGGTCGCTTCGTGATCTCGTCGAAGAACGTCTCCGCTTCAGAGAATGCGCTATCGATTTCTTGAAGTTGGCGGCGGATGTCAACGAATTCGGCGACGAGTTTCATTTCGACTTGGTGGATTTTGGTGTGGATGGTGGAGAGCTTTTGGAGAAACATCTCTTGGCGCTCGAGTTCCTCGCGCGCGGCGGTTCTTTCGCTCTCTGAGAGGGGCATGGCGTTGGTTCGGTGTGTGGTGGTGTTTGATTTGAAAGCTGCGTGAAGAGGGAACCGGATATGTTGTGGTTGGAGGCTGTTGGTCTTGAGGGAGGTCCTGGGCATATATGCGTCTTGGAATCATCAAATGATCGATTTCTACATGAGTCACGGAATATTTTGGGACTGTTTTCAACAGCAACGAATTATGATTCAAAGATTACGTGCCTTCTGTGACTTGATGTTTGAGGAACCCCATCCCCAAGCAAACAGATCATGACCAAGCATGAAGTCTGCAGTGAGAATGACCAGAATGCCAGCCAAGATCATGACTGACCTCAAAGTCCAATTAATCATCTCAACTTGTTGAAAAATTCTGGGCTCCTCGTCAAGTTGCGCACGATTCCTGGCAAATTTTCACCTGAGAATTCCCATCACCAAGAACAACAATGAGAACAGGAAGTTGGCCTACGGCTTGTTGAAATGAATAGCTTCAATTGAGAACTCTCGATGAGATTATCTGAGGTCTGAGTTCTTCAGGCCTGCCAGCATCGTCCTGATATAGGCTGAGGGTGGTTTTGGGTCATGACGTTGAGGCGGATGTGGTCAAGAGAGCCCACAAACGTCCCAAGACTCGCGAGAAACTCTTAGCTCTTTGATTCCTGTGCTCTATTACAAGCAATATGATGATTCTCGCTCTACATGACAGAGCCGTAGCATCCTCTACAAAGCATGATAAAGTTCGATATGTTAAAAGCAAAATCCTCGCTTATGCTAGACCGCCCCGCATTTTGTCAACAAACACCTGCCGCTTCCCTGACACATTGTCCTTGCCTATCATTTTGTCCACAGTATCTCGACAGCTCTCTAAGCGTGGGTTGAGGGGTGTTTGAAGTGATAAACTCAGAAACGACGTCACATTATACGACATTTACCATTGTTTTGTCAATGATGGCTACGCCCTGTTTCCGCAACTACCTAGCACCTACCTAGCAGCAGCTTTCCCTGCAAGCATTAAATCTGTCTTCAAGTGTTGCTTTCTGGACGATGTAGGAATAGCCTTGGACTGGTTGAAGGGCCTCAGCAGCAAGACATAAAACAATGGGGAAGAGATTGTAGCTGACGGAGCAAAGTCACATTACATCAACTGTTTCAAACTCGGACAAGAAAAGGACTCAATCAGGCAGGAATCGTTTCTTGGTAACGCACTGATCTCGCCCAAAAGGTTCCGGCCCTGACCCTTGCACTCCATTGTCTTGTTCCTGTAGAGAAGATTCTCAACTTCAACATCCAGCCTCGTGACATGCCTTTTCTCAACTAAATTGTTCGACAATAGCTGAGCACGTATCGATTCAATGTTTATGTCACTAATAAGATCACAGCGCAGGTATTCGGTCTGCCCATCCTAACTTTATCTTCCCGACGAGCATCTCCGATGGGTGTTCGTCTACAATCCACGTGACTATGCGCTTCTTATTGGTTCTGTGCTGGCGCTCGCTCCTTCAGCCTCACGAGCCAGTACCGGTAACCTGCATAAATTCTACACCTCTTCCTTCCACATTATTTTACAACCCTCAACTCCGAACTCACCCTGGGCTGCGTTCCCATAGCGCCTCGAGTCCAGCAAAAGCGGGCGAAGCTTCTGGTTTACCACTGCTCTTTGACCCATTCCAAGCGTTGCACACCTTCACTGCAGCTCAGCCTTGCCTGTTTGGAACAGAACCTTTGAGCTCATCCTTCAGACTGACTCTCGTTGGCACCCAATTGGTGTAGAGTTCTTCTCAAAGGTGAATCGTTCCATGTTCTCTGCCTCATTCGACACCTTCACATTGAATCTGGAGGTACAATTTGCCTCGTTCCCACCGCGATTCCTCTCAAGTACACCACATCTTCCTGTATCGGAAACATCTTCGTATGATCAGTCAGACAACACCAACAATTACAGTCTGAAATGGCACCTCTCGAGCGATACACGGTCAGTGTATCTCCTCCTGGGGTTGAACCCTTCCAACTTCTCGTTCCCTTCCCACCAACCTCTACCATTGCTGCTCTTGCCTCAGAGGTACAGCGACGAGCCACAAGTCACGATGACTGGCCTGAGGATTCCGAAGTCATTCTCCATATTGGCGGAACGAATGGACCGATTCTGTGGGACTTCGATCTTCTCTCAACAGTTGTGACCAATCCTGCGGTGGACATAGTAACAGCAACGCCCCGTGTCAAGAAGCAACGCGCAAACCGAATTGCATCAAACGAGGTTAGTTTCCCTATAATATCCAATATTTCCTGTGCATGATCAATTCAAGGCCAACTTCAAACTTACGCTGACATTGACTAACTTCTGCCAGCAACACCAAGAACACCAACAAGAGACCGAGACCCCAGTCGCTGGTGCCATCAAGATCCGCGTCATCACTCCAGCACTGGCTCGAACATACAGAGACTTCCGCTCTATTCCCGTTCTACGTGGTAGGTGCTTGTAGGCTCGCTCAGCCTATCCGTGAACTTGGTTCAGTATAGTGCTCGGAACAACCTTGTCTCCTTCTTCCATAGGCAATGCTGACGATCCCATCACTCACAGGCTCACTCAAACGTACCTCAACTCTCCGAGAGCTCAAAACGCACATATCAAACCACTTGTCATACCCAATTTCGGCTCCATCCGATGCTAGTCAAGAGTGCAATTGCTCTCTAGCTAGACAGATTAGCGAACGAGCCCTTCTTACACAGCTTCGTCCTCGTGACGGAGGTGACAGCTTGTCAGAGCCCGTTGGCAAGCTTATAGTCGTTCATGGCCGAAATTCAGTGGCCGTTCTGGACACTGATCATGTCGAAAAGTCTCACTTGATTGCCAAAGTCGTTGAGGAGCTTGGTGGTGAGGTGGAGTCGCGAGAGATGACCCTCATTGGTGGCACGCCGACATCAAGCCAAAAGTAGAGTATCTCACTGTCTCACCCCTCTATTGTCACTAACAGACCACAGTGATGCTTACACCAAGCTCCCAGTCATCTCTATATGCTCGAAGCAGCGGCACGGAGAGTTGAATCGCGCTCGAAGTGACAACTTCCGAGGACGACATGCACCTTTTGGCTCGACTGGACTTGATCTACACACCTGGGAATCACCTATCGAGCTATCGACCACAAATATGAACCTGAATCTTGATGAGTTATGCCTAACAGAATGTGCAATCGATGGAATACTCAACATATACGTAGTAGAGCGCCGATTTTCAACCAACGATGGATCAGAAAATGAGTCTGGAAAGGACGCCATCTTTCTAGAGAGCGATGCTTGGTACGTAGTGTCGACTCTGGTTTCTATTCTAGTTTAGTCATCTTATCTGGGAAATCATATTTTGCCCAGGACTCACATCCTTTGCATAGAACCTTCTCAATTCGCAATTGCTAACTCCGTCTTGCATACAGGAGACACCCAGTCATTCAGAGTGCACGTGGTACTGCAATGCTCCTATCCTCACTGCGAGTCTTTACAGAGAGAATCTCAGCCCGACAGATGGAGCTCCCTAACCAAGATGCTGTGCTCCACATTATATATCTTCTCACGAGATTTCCACCAGCTGTGCGAGCAGTTCAGATACTCATGAGTGGAAAGTCACCACGCCCAAGCGAGCGCGCTGCACTTTCACAAGCTCTTTATGAAGTCTTGAAGGAGGTGGTACCCACACAGCTGATCAAATCCGATCCTGGAAGATATTTCGAAGGCACAAGACTGCTCCTGGGTTTGATCTTGGAAAAGGCGAAGCACCTGAAGCTCCAAGCCAGTGATGGTAAGTGATGAGGGTGTCCAGCAATTTGTGCCTGAATGTTCCAATACCATCTAGCATCATGCCTTGTCCTCTTCTAAAGCGTTTCAAGATGAGACAACAGCTAACTTGCCGTTTACCTAGCGCTACCATACGTCTCGGCTATGAGTGTACTAGATCTGCGCAATACTTTCACGATGGAACCCATCGTTCGCCCTGTTCAGACACCATTGGGCCTCGTCGAGGAAGGATACTTTGAAGCTTTCAAAGTGGAAGGCCCACTCTACCTCAAGACAGGAGAAGCGCCCATGACCTCTCTACCATTAGAGCAGCGAGTCAAGAGAACCACTCTTCTCTCTGGAGGTTCTGTGTCACAAGTTACGGTCTTCGATCTCAAATTTCTGAGCACCACCTCTTGCTACGCAGAAAAAGGAGGCATGTATCTCGTGATCGGTCCTAGAGAGTTATGCGACTTGAGCTATCTATCTGCATTATGCTCCCGCCACAATATGGCTGTCCTTCCGCCTGCATCATTAGCCTCAGCAGAATCACCGGCCTTAACTCTCGATAGAAATGGTGCATTGAGCGTATTTGTTGGACGCCCACCGTGCGCACAGCCCGGCAAAGACATATCGATCTTTCGCCCAACAAATGGAGGGGAAGAAACAGTCGACGTTTCCATCATAACACAGCTTCTTGTTCCAATCATTGAGGCACGAGAAGCTGACGGCACAGCGATATTTGATGCATTTGGCGATGGCATTCGTCGTAAGTTCAAAGAACCCGACGAAATCATCATGGTTTGTGTAGATTGCTCAAGTAGTATGGTAAGTCTTTGCGAGTTCTCCGTTTCCATAAACGATTGTCTGAGGAAAATTTTTGCCCTGTGCCCTCTTGTTTAAAAGTTTACTGCCTCCAGAACTACCCTGGCACTGCTCATCTCTGTCTGGACTGTAAATACTGACTTTGAACTCGTCTACAGTCCGAAGATTCCGATTTCATTGAAATTCAGGACGATACAGATGGATCGCAGAACGAGTTCGAGATGGACAGCGATGACGACAGCGAAAGCTCAGCTTCCCTCCCTGCAAACGGCACTACATTCCTGTGCTCTACGATTGATGAGATGAAGAGTAAGAATTAAACTACCCCATGAATATGCCCTGTATAGCTAGCTGACTGGCATAGCCTTAATCACCCAACATGAATCATTCAACGACATGGTCGCTATCGTCCACGACGCTTCATCCTGGAACCAGCGAGGTATGGCATCGAGAGTTTTGGGACTATTGAGCGGCTTAACATCTCAAGAGCTGGCTCATCGTCTCAAGCAGCTAGATGACTCGAAGCGACGTATGCCCTTCTACCAATACCGCGGCATTGAGGCAGCGGGTCAATCAGATATCTCCAAGCTGAAGAGTCTAATTGCGGGCTTGGCCACACACAAAAATGCCATCTGCGACTTTCTAATCTACCGGGCTACGAACGCGACTACTCTTGATCAAAACTTTGTATGGAACATCGGCGAGGCTATCCCAAAGATTCCAAGAAAGTCTGACATGCCAGTCAACACACCTTCGCAAGAGGACTTCGCAATTCCGGTAAGTTCCGGGCCACAGTATTAAATCTTCTTCAGGACACCTTAAGATCGTCTTATCCCTAAGTCTTTCTCACAGCAATAGTCGCTTACTGCTTCATAGCACGATTTTGCATGCCCAATCTCAAGGGATGTCATGGAGGACCCTGTCTTCACTTGTGACGGTTTTACCTTTGACCGAAACGCGATTGAAAGAGTACGTATACTTGAAGGACACTTATGCCGTCTTATCTTCTGCGGGGTCCAAAAAGTCGTAGAAAGCGAACTGACTTTTATGTAGTGGTTCCAGATTCGTGACTCATCTCCACTGACAGGACTCGTTCTTGACAACACCGATCTCCGCTCGAATGGAGAGCTCTCTATTAAAATCAAGGAGTGGATTGGAGGTGAAGATATTATTCTGGGAAACACTAATCGACCTTCTAGAACCCGTTCGTCTTCTAGTACCGTAACAGTGCGATTCTTCAGTCGGCTAGGTGATTTCACCCGAAAGGTTCCGACAACTTTGTCACTCAGCGACCTTTACAAACTTGCATTCCGAGGCATGAAGGGTCGTCATCCAAAGTTCCAAATGCACTACAAGAACGTGTTCCTGGCTCCAGCAGAAAGCAGTCTATCAACAGCAAACATAGTGAACAATTCTATTGTTCATATCAATGTTCCTGACGAACCATCGGCAACGAACGCATCAGCAAGTGGCACCGACACGTTCGAAGAGCTTTGCCTCATCAAAGTCTTCTATCAGACAGATAAAGTGCTCTTCTCTTACGTATGTAAATTTCCCGCTGCTAACTTTTTCATACTTCGTCTAGAACATTCCTTGGACGCCTCAGAAACAAAGATCCTAATGCTCCATATGTTTTGAACAACGCTGATATTTCTCAAGTGGGTCCCGAAAAACACGCCCAACACGTTTGCTTCTGTTGTCTTCAAATATTGGAGATTTCAAGCCTCAAAGGACAATTGGTATTATACTAATAACCTTCTGGCTTGGACAGGAATGACACAGGAAGGAGACCGCCACCTTCGTGGACACCCACAGGACCCATGGAGCCGCCTGTCGCAATACCTCAATCAACATTCAGCGACTGGACGATTGTCGTATGAAACAGTCTTTGACAATGGACCCTCAAACACTGACCGAGACGGCGAACAAGAGGGTGAAGATGGCGATGTCCATATGGATAGCGCTGCACCGGCTGCTCCTCTCGTGCTGAAGGTCTACATGAGCCTTAAAAAGCCAGAGAGATCGGGCAAGAACCTTACAAGAGTCAGTACCATGATGATACCATATTCGCAGCTGCTAACCTTGCCTGTAAAGCTTGATGTTTTGAAGAATATGTTTGAGGCTTTCTCCAACAGGCTCCTAGCCTATGGCTTCAACACGCATCTTGGCTTAATCTCTTTCAAAACTTCTGCAACGATCTCTCAAGTGATCACCCATGCCATTGAGAATTTCCGTCACAAAGTCAATGTCATGAATGCCCTTGGCGATACAGCTCTTTGTAAGTTACTCTGGCAGCGCCTCTTCCCTCCATTTTTAGTGCCTCGAAAGTATCTTGATTCAAGAATCACTCCCCAGACATGAGCGGATCTGGTTTTGCTGACTGCCGAGCTCCCCAGGGGACGCACTTGCTCTTGCTAACGATCAAATCACCGAGTACGCTAAGAGATTTCCGAATGCTAAAAAGCGGATCATCTGCCTCACAGACGGGATGGACACGAAGTCCTCTCAGAAAGCCGAGATTGTGTCTATGAGCCTGCTGGTACGCCTATGGTAGCACAAAATGACTATGACGAATATGTGCTAAATCTCATCATAGGAAAACGAAGTTGTTGTTGACTCCTTCTGTCTTGGAAATGAAGACAACGTTGATCTCCGTACCGTTTCTTACCTGACGGGAGGATACAAATTCAAGCCCGAGTCGTTGGAGCAAGCGATGGCAATGATGGAGCTTGAGCCAGTACTGTCTATTCTCGAGAGACCTACAATCGTTATCCCAGCTCAATCCCAATCACACCCGTACGATTTGTATCTGAGATTTGCTTTCGCAAAGGATAAAGCAGTATGTTGATTGTCCAGAAATCATTTCAGGATATTGCTGACAGTCTCGAAGGTCCCAGAAGTTGTCACAAGCGAAATATTTCCTCAACGCCGTGTGCACCCGAACATGGACGATAGCTTTGTGCAGCTTTCATCATGGGCCACGAAAGCACTCCAAAATCAAGGAACTGTCAACACCCATTCCGATGCCAACCTTCGTACTTCTAGAATACTAACAGAGATTCGAAATATCCTGGCGAACCCTCACCCATATTACGACATTTATGTCTCCGAGACCAATATGTCATTTTGGAAGATCATTGTTCAAGGTCCGCCAGATAGTGCGTATTCCACTGGTACCTTTTTGATATACCTGGATATGGAGCAAGACTACCCTGCCTTCCCGCCAAAGTGCCGCTTCACAACCTCCATCTATCACCCTAACATTAACCGCCATGGCAAAGTCTGTCACTCCATTCTTGATCGTAACTGGACTTCAGATACTACCAACCTGCAGCTTATTAATACGATCTATTCGCTGCTGCTGGTCCCGGAATTCTCTGATCCCATCAACGCTGTTGTAACTTTAAATTACCACTGGGATGAGGTTGCGTTTCACGATGAGGTCAAGGCACACATTCAGAAGCATGCTACTAAGACCCGGGCAGAATTCAAGGCAGAGATTCTTGGGATTGATGAATAAGTATCAAGGGGTGTTTTGCTTCGCGTTCCTGTGGTGGGTTCTTGCCATCAGAGCTCGATGACGGCGACAGTATTTGCTTTCTCCCTTTCTGCCTTTGCTTTTGCGTTTGCTTGTCACTTAAGGGCTCCTAGTATGGAATCGACGAGAGGAACATTGCTGCTCGGCGAGGGGCGCCAATTCATGGGCACAATAGGGCTGCATGACCAATTATGAGATCATGACGGACGGATAGATGGACATACCACTGCAATACAAAAGATCTTTCCTTTGGCGCTACCCTGTCCCTGATATTGAACTCATGACCTGTCCATGGTATTATATGTAATCGTGACTCTCTTCTCAAGCTGCCCATCTATTTCCCAGACCTCCACTGGAATCATTCTAACTCCCGTCTGTCTCGCTTACCAACGCGTCAACAAAAACAAATTTAGAAATGAAGGAAAACTTTTCAATACGATAATTGCTGATTTGACGCGCAAAGGAAATCTAAGAATAGGAGGACACGTCCAGAATTCTTTTCACGCGAAACAGGCCAAGCTCAAGATTCTTACACGAAAGCCGCAGACGAGTAGAGTGTGGTCAACATGGATTGAATTGGGCGAAAAACGCGTTTCGCCTAGCAACAGCACTTCAAAGAAAAAAAAGTTAAAAAAAAGAAGAGAGCTTATATGTGTTACCGAACGTACAAAAATGAACGCAAAATAAAATGAATCAAAGTAGGAATGAAAAGCAAAAGGAAACGCCCACCAGGACTATCCTTGGAACAGGGGCTACTAAACCATCACAAACACTTTTCCTAAGAACCACTCAGGCATCCATGTTTGATGATAGTAATAGTACAATGAAGAAACCCATTCCGACCATTACTCACAGCCCGGCTAGACTGCTGGTGATGCTGGATTTTGCTTGTTTCGCTACATAAAGGCGTTAGCTTGAGCGGGATTTTAAGCGAGGGGCTGGATTCATTTGGAATGACTTGTGATGCAACGCAGGGCGATGGGTTTCAATGAGAGGCTGACTGAGGAGCGCACTGAGCATTGGGCAATTTTAGAAGAGACAGATTGGTTTGGAAGTGTTGGTCTCATGTGGTCACTACGAGCAGCGTCATTGGAATGGTCCCAAAGGTCCATCGCGGGGCCTCTGGTCTTCTGTTTACACTGATGATGAGATAACACAATTCAGCAGGCATACACTGGTATCTCGAAGGCCACATGATCTAGAGACTCTAAGTGGAATCCGATTCATCGTTCTCAGGGGACACACGTAATAGCCATCACATTCAGAACAGAGGCGCAGCCGGTGATTTAGATCCTACCTCGCGCATCAGACGTCACATTGGCATGGTCCATCCAGTCGTTCCTACATAACTTCAGACAGCCTTATATGAATTGGTTTACCACGCGACACCATGTTCACCGCATAGATTCCCAAAATGCTGCGCGTTTTGATCGGCTAAGCATTCAAGTCAATACCCCAAGCGATTGACGAAGTATTTAGCCAATTAAGCATATGTCGAGTCCACGATATTTCGTAAAGCAGGTAGTACGGTGAAACTTAGTCCGGGCACATCCTATATCACGTAGCACTGATATGACAATGCTCGTGTTGGCTTTTGCCGTATTTAACCTCCAAATCCTCTCTGAGGTCTTCCTTCAATAAGACGCTCGAGCGGACAGGCTCGGTCACGACGAAAACATGTTACTCGGCACTTAACGATAGATCTTGCTTTTGCCAGGACCATACACAAGATATTGTTAAACGATAAATCTATCGCGTAATTAAGCAGAGCTTTTCGAATACCGCATGGAGCACCGGGGGTGAGGAAAAACATTCTTGTTAGTTGAAGGAAAGTACAACGCAAACGATCAGAACCCCATCGTCCTCTTTAACATCAACACTTCATGCTTTGTGACAAAAACACCCTTGCTCTCCTGGCCAGTCCCGATACCCTCGCCATCGCTATTCCCTTGGCCATCGATGCCAACCTCCAAGGCGTCAACCAAATCTCGGACCTTGGCCATCTCCCACTCGCCATCCTGAGTGGTCCAAAACACGCGCTTGATACCTACAGCATGCATGGCACTCACACACCGGTAGCATGGTCTCGAAGCACGGATCTCGGGCCGGAGATCATCATCGGGATTGGCTTCTGAAGTCGTAGAAGGAGATACGGAGCGGGAGAGTGGCGACAGTTCATCGTGAAGTGATGCTGGCGGCGACTTTGGTAGAATTGGTGGGAGGGGCAGCTCAGAAGATTCGCTTGGCGGGGATTTACCTTTCTTGCTGGGTGTCTTGTGTGAAGTTCCGAGGCGGGCGACATATAAATCAGAGCCTTTAAGACGGAGATCTTTGGTTCGCGCGGCGGTGTTTGGTTTGGTGGAGGATTTGTTCTTGGTGATTAGAATCTGCTGGGGTTTGATAGGGACAGCTGCTTTTTTTGGTGGCTGCAAAGAGTTAACAATGTTTAATGGCGAGATCTGGGAGGACATACCAGTGCCTTCTTTTTCTGTGAGCGAAAGGATTCGTAATCGGAGCTAGATGAGTGCTGGCCTGTGATAGAAACGCCCTTGCTGATCTTGGTCTGTGGGGCTAGAATACTCTTATGTGCATAGTGTTTCTGTTGTTGAGCCTTCTGACGATAGTGTCCCTCGTACTGATACCCATCCTGGTAGAGATACGACGGTCTCCTCTTCAGACGCTGTTTCTCTGCACTTTTCCATGTGTTCGCCGCCACGTTCTCGTTCACTTTCTCGTTCTGAAACCCGTTGTCCTCCTCCTTGGCGTTGGCCACGTTGCCATTGTCCCTTTGAACCTGATTCAAGTGTACTGCTTTCAAATCGCGACTTTGCCATGGAGGAAGCGCCACCGTAGGCTTTGTCAGTGCCTGACGAGGCGGCCTCCTCGCAGATGGCTTTGGCGTAGGCTTTAAGTGCACGTGCTCGGGCTTTGCGTTTTTTAGAATCACCCGATAACTTGAAGTACGGTTTTTCGAAGCACTTTGCGGAGCGAGCCGAGGTTTGAGAAGCCTGGGTGCCAGAAGAAAGGGAGAGGGCGCTGCGAATTGCCATCATCTCCGAGTGCATGCTTAGAGCGACATTGGCGTTGTGGCCACAGCCCATGGACTCGAAAGGAGTGAAAGTACCCTCGTCGGGTTGACTTGGCGTCTTCGACTTATTTTTTGGCTTAGACTTCAAGCGCTGCTTAAATTCAGCAATTGATGGGCCATCAAGGGACGCAGATAGCAAAGCACCGCTCTTCAAAGCGCCGCCATCGAAGCCGGGGCGATAGCAATTGAAGCCTTGACCAATTACCTTGCCACCGCGAACAATGATCGCACCATGGCGATAGTGCAATGGCGAGAGTTCAGCCTGAGCAAGGCAAAGGGACAAGAGAGTGTCGTTGCGGGGAGACATTTTGTTTGTGGTTTTGACGGGTGGGTTTTGAGATTGAAAATCCGGTGCTGTTTGGGGCGAGTTTGGTAAAACGGGTTTTCGATGGGAATTCTTTTTTGATGTGGAACTTGGAGATGGTTCAGGACTTTAGTGGCAAGGACGAAGGTAGCTGAGTGAAGATGAGCTGGTTGGGCTGGTTGTACTGATTTCCGTGATCTCTGTGTGTGGTGATGATGAGAAGTTCGAGACTCGATTAGGATATGTAGTCGCTACTTGTGCGCTTGTCCGGTTTTGGTTGGGCAAGTGAGATTGGGAAGGAACAAATGATTCACAACACAGGCTGAAGCATGCTATCTACCCTGGAAATTCGAGACGGCTTTCGTTATTATTACACACGCAGATCTATCTTGTGCCTAAGTAGGTATATTCAGAGAAACGCCAAACTGAGTCACTACCACGTGATCACACCTTAACTCCTGTTGTACATCAAGCAAGCCCTCTCCACTCCGCAGGCCTACACGACTCCCTTATCGATGATCGGTGCACGTCTATGACCAGACTGACTTTCCGAGCCCCATTTGTTCTTCCATTTCATCTCCTTCTCTAACGCCTCTTCAAGAGCTAGACGACATTCCTCGGGGAGTGCTGCTTTGATATCTTCAGAAATACCAGACAGGCCATTCAGACCAAGATCATGAAAATCACCATCAGGACCCGGTACACCCAAAGTCGAGGAAGGCGATGATTCATAAACTGTGTCAACGATCATGTAGTTCTTGGAGTATATTGGCTTGACCGGTGTGAAAATGCTTGGCACCGTATGCTCCTCAGTGTGGCCATTTGTTAAAGCTTTGGCTTCAACTTCGTTGTCATCGATCTGCTCCCATCTGGCATGTGTTGGTTGCATTGTCTTGGGATAGTGCATGATGTTGGTATGTGGATCGTATATGCCTGGGAGTGTTTGTCTACGGACACCACCCAAAGCAGCATTAAACCGGCTTCACACGAATTAGTATATCGATATTTAATCCCATCTTCGAACTTACCTTGCCTCTCGCGCGTGTTCCAACATCCAGTTGACATCGTTAATCATGACTTTCCTTTTAGCGCCCGGGATTGGTTTCCCAGTCTGTTGAGGAACGGTAGGTGCGCCAGAGTGGTAGACTGAGCTTGCACCGTGCCAGGCCACATACTGATTCTTGTTGTATTCTTCGCCCGCCTTGATGATATCGTTTGGATCAGCCAACTCGCCCTCTGGCACACCCTCAGCCTTGAGCTTCGAGACCTCATAATCGTCGATAATTCTCCTCCCACCGACGATGATCTGAGCGCCAAACTCGCGGAAGACGGACCGAGCAGTGCAGATACCGATAGCACGACCCTTGTAGGAATGTGGAATGAGCTCGCGATCAATCAAGTCACGCTTCTCCTCATCGTTTATGATGATCTTATAGAGTTTCTTGTGTTTTGTGAAGAAGAGGTAACTGTCTCGGAAGCCCACACATCTTGCTGGTTCGGTGGACAACATGTAGAGTCGCTCTCCTCTATTGAGAATCGTGAACGTTCTGCAACGATAATCTCGACCACCTTGAAGATTTCCTAGCTTGTCGACCTTCTTCTCACCCTCTGGATCTTCCGGCAAGGCAAGCTCATCATCGATAACGTCCATCATATTGCCATCTTTGTCAATCGGTTGTTGTGTGACATGCGATGGGCCGGCTCTTTTCGCCCATCTTCCTCCGCCCCTTAGCCCAGAGCCTCGTCCGCGTCCTCGTCTCGGAGTGCTATTCTCGGCAGTGTTCTCAGGCTCTTGCGTATCCCAATCCGCGGGTCGATTCTTTGGAGGTCTCCCCAATCTCTTCTTGCGAACAACGGGTTCTGGGATCGGTGTTGATGGTCCTTCCTCTTCAGCATCAGACTCCGCTGCTGGAGTTCCATCCTCAGCATTATCTTCTTCGCCATCTGGCTGGCTCGCGGCGTCGGACTGAAAGGCATCTGGCATTTGCTCATCGTCTCCATCGTCGTATTGGGGTGTATTCTCTGAAGAGGGTGTCAATAATCCATGTTCAATGCGCCGGAGGTTGCGCAGCTAGGAAACTCACTCAAAGCAGCAGCAGCATTTTTTGCCGCAGCTCTGCCAGGTCGTCTGCCCATCTTTGGAGAACTTGATCAATTCGACTGATTGGGTGGTGGTAACTTCTTGCAACTCCTGGTCAAGTTTGTTGCGCGCTCGTCCCTGGACGACGCGAAATCGTCAAGACTACACTAAACTCAACTAGTGTCAAAGTCTAGCGTAATTCAAGCTCTCCGCCCCGCCCCGCCCCGCCCCGCTCTGTGTCTCATACCGTCACCTTCACTTTCGCCAATCCTAAGAAGTGTAAAGGACTTGACTTACCGGTGCATTCTAATCTCTCAGCTGTGTGAACATTCTTCAAAAGAGCTATTATTTCAGAGGTGCTCGATACTCACATTTTCGAGGCCCCGATGATCTTCAATATCGACACTAACAAGCCTTGTTGTGTATAAACAAGAACCTATACTCAACATCGCAATCTGGGTCTGGTCAGTCGGGCCAGCGTCCACCTCCAGCTCCAAGGTACTCTCTCACACGGCGACTTTCACATGCGAAATAGTCACATTACAACTACAACAGCGACACATGAAGCTTTCTGTCTCACCTTCCTGGAGGCAATCACCAGAATGGTTATACAGAAGAAGCAATTGGGATCTTGATAAATAATCGATCCGGTGATAGCAATGAACGCTACGCGCCCTGGATCATTCTTAGGTTGGAAGTACATCACTTTGTGATAGGCGTGAAGAGTGGACGCCTGGTCTAAGTCCCGGATTTTACGTTACACTAGTCAGAAGAGAAGCCGCCTTTAACTCGGAGAGTTGGGACAACCGACGAGTATTGGGCGTTTTCAAGGAAGACCCAAATTCATTGTCTCCGACTCACTGATATGAGTCGTGGCACATGCCGAATCATGTCTCAGTTATACTAACAAATCCTGCATCTTTCTTGCTGCGGTGTGTCGAGCGTTTATGATTTGCTTTGGGAGCTACTTGTATTGCTCAAAAGGTACACCGATAGCCATATTCTTAACGGCCGATTTCACAAGTTTCGAGCTCCGTCTCACTGTACTTCGTGCTATGTTGGCGGGTTACATCCTGTGATCTTAGGTCAGCTCCGCTGTATATCTGGCGCTGAGATTCGATAAGTGATTCGCAACATGGGGCTGAGGTGCAGGATTTATATTGGAATAGTCAGCTTCACGCTGTACAGTTCACATGAGTTGTGTAACCGCCCTATCCGACCTCGGTCGAATTTTGGCAACCCTTAGAAGACCCTTACTCTTGCCATGCAAACCGGCCCATAAATAGAGTGGAGAACGAGATCTCTGACCCAGGTCTATCGGAAAATGACGTCGATGGACCCGACTGCATTCGAGATTTCAAAACATTTGAGGGACACAAGATAGGGGATCGAGACTTCTCCACAGGAGCATGCTACAAATGTGAGCTGTGATAGAACATTCATTCCGTTGATTATCGCAATCTGAATGATTTATATGAGCAGACGTAGCGATCGTCTCAGTTTTTATATATGTATAGCCAAGACTTTGTCGAACTTTTAGTTGTCAGTAGAATTAAGGATAATTCGACAAAGCGACTTTAAGGATAACGATCAAGGTGAAGCAACTTGAACCAAGACTATGCCTGTTTCCACACCGAGCTTGACGAGAGCCTACGTGGTCAACCTCCTCTCTTGCTGGGCAAACATGTACATACGAAGTACAGTGTACCCCTCGGATTGATTGTCTAGCTTGACTTTACGACATTTGCTGCTCTAATGGAAAAGAATAATTAGACCTAATCGTAATGTATCTTTCTAAAAAGAGAATGACTTGATTAGCTGCGCAGTTTAGTATATAGGGAAAAGATGTAAAGCAGCAAATATTACAATAGCGAGCTAGACAATTATACTGGGGGTTACACTGTAGGTGCGGTATGTCGGCCTAGCACCGGATTCTCCCTCGCATCGATAACTGTTGCTGTCCGCCTATAGTGCATACTGCGAGTGATACGAAGATAGGCAATAATAGGTAAGTGAGGCCATAAATCAGAGCCAATTGAATTTCCTTGAACTATCAGCCGCCCTTGCTAAGTGCCTACTTTGCATCTGTTGAGCCCATCAGTTGATCGCTGAGCACCCCACGCACCTGATACTTGTACTTATACCAAGGGCCTGACATAGCCATAGCCACTGGAGCAGCCTGGACCTGCCTGACCTGAATTCGCCCAACCGAGCTGATATATAGGCGCACATAAAGGACTTGAGTTGTCAGTGCATACTCTGCATTCTCCTGGCAAACCAATTATCTGAATCTCTCGTCGGTTACCGCCCCCCGAGTCATTTTGTTGGCTGTCAAGGAGTGTCCGACTGGCTCGCCTTCGTCCGTGTTTTAGCGGATAGGCCCACGGTAAAGGGCCGGCGAACGCAAGTACCTACCTGCCTACCTACCTCTTCACTTTCCAACCCACCTCGACTTCGACTTCGACTTCACCATTCTCGACTCTTCTCTTTCGCCTGCCGGACACGATTTAAAATAACTTCGGCTGCTCGCATTCTAACCGCACCGCTTCTACCAGGAAGAAAAGGTTTACCACTCTCTAGAACGCAGACGTCCGCACTCTCGAAAGTGGGTAATGGGGCAACATCATTATACCTAAGTACCTTCCGACGATCATCTCGAATTCGCAGTCCACGACAGCAAATTCGATCTCTACCTTTACTTGCCCACGAGGGAAGCAACAAGACCACGACGCGCATAGTCCAAGATGGCAGGCAACGAGATGGATCTTCTCAAACAAGCAACTCAGGCAATGATGGCGAGGTACGTTGTTTGCGCAGAACCGACCCAGGCTACATGTACTGTCTTCACTCCGGACAATGAAGAGGAGGCTACAACATGTCGTACACAGTCTTGCCATGGGCGTACTGTGACTTTCTTTGTCTTCCCATGCGCCAAACCACCTTCAAGTTGATGCTGGTTTTCGTGTGCCCACATGCTTCTTCAACTGGACATGGTGGGGTTTTTTCAGTGGCGGGGCCTCAAGTTGTCATGCGGCTGTGCTTCCCAGAAATGGTTCGAAGACGGATAATGGCGTTTTTCTGCGCTGCAATGCACTGCTGGTCGGAGAGAAAGAATTTTTCTGATTATTGAGCATTCTCTGCCAGCACTCTTGTCATTTCCTTCTCTTCATTTGTTCTTGGCTTCTGCATTTCAGCAGAGTATCCTCCTATTGCTTTTTTTCTGGACAATGCTCAATTGACCATGGCTCTTACTGATTTTCTCAACAGCCGGGACGATGATGCCAATGGCTTCGACAGCGACACACCTCGGTCTGGAGTAGCAACTCCGCAGCCAGATCCTTCGGACAAGAGATTGCCAGGCATAATGCACAGTTACTTTGGACAGGTTGGTTCTGGTTCTTCTGGTTCTTCTGCAAGTCCAAATTCTGGTCCGCTTGAAATTCCTGTTTCGGGGGGCGAGGCTGAAAGCAAAACTTCATTCTCCCGTCCGGAAGAATTGGAGGCTGCTGAGGCCCTGCCGCCAGTCACAGCAGACTCCACGGATTCTGCAAGTGCCTGTCCCCAGACAGAATCAGAAGCCCTGCCGTTCTCCCAATATGAGCAGTTGGGGCTTCTTGCACCTAAACTTCCCCGATCATCAACCTTGCACTCATACCCGACACCACCCGCTTCCCAAACACCATCACTGCACAAGTTGAAGTTGAGCGATTCTGGCTCTGAAGATGAGGGAAAGGCGGCTGCGAGGACAGCAGCTCCCCCTTCCCGACATCACAAGAGTATCTCGGAATCGATTCCGTCAAGCGCTCGTCGAGCGTCTTTGATGAATCCGCTTTGCAATGTGTTAACCACTTCAAATGTTCACGCGGCCCATTTTTCGAACCCCAGCGATCGCAATCCCGCCACCTCACCTAATACCCCTTCACATTCCCGCTTGAATTCTGATTTTCATGAGTCTGCGTCTTATGATAGACTCAAGAAGCTAACAGATGACGCTCCGCGTTCAAAGAGTATTCCTCCCACTCCAACTCGTGCTTTGTCAAATCAGACTGTCAAATCGGATGCCAGCGGCGGATCAGACAAAGCAAACGGCCAGACAGCAAAGGCAAATGTCGAAACAATTCCCGGTGCAGCTTCTTTGTCACCACCAACTGGAGCTCCTGCACCATCACCGAAGGGAAAGCTTACTGTCAAAATTGCCGAGGCCAGAGGATTGCGCAAGAGCCGAGACCCATATGTTGTAGCTGTCTTTCAGCGTAACGAGCTCGTCTCCAAAGGTCCTTTACCTTCGGACATCGACGAGAATGAGGACCCCACCAGCAGCCCAATGGGTGGAATTCCCATCGCACGATCGGGAAGTGATTCTGGTCGGCCGATGGCAATACCAATGAAGAGTCGACAAAGCAGCAACACCAGTCTTTCGGACTATCGTGACTTTAAGAGCAAGGGTAGAAAATCGATGACTAACCCGAAGTGGGACACAGAGGCCGTCTTGTAAGTTTAATCGTTGCCTTGGTATTCTGAGCACTACTAATTTGATTCAGTGATGTCGTTGGATCAGATGCGAGAGTAAATCTCACTATCTACGATCGAAGCAGTGCTGCAGAGGAATTTTTGGGCCATGTTGATTTGGAAGCGAACCTGACCGAGAACGACAACTCGCCAATCAAAGGATGGTTTCCACTCCGAGGCCGAAATGACACTGACACGGGTCTTCCGGGAGAGATCTATGTCGAGATCACTTTCCAGCGAACCGAGAAGAAGCATTACGGTCCAGATGATTTCCAAATTCTGAAGCTCATTGGGAAGGGAACGTTCGGACAGGTCTACCAGGTCAGAAAGAAGGACACGAGACGAATTTACGCCATGAAAGTGCTTCAGAAGAAGGTTATTGTCCAGAAGAAGGAAGTTGCGCACACGGTCGGAGAGCGCAACATTCTCGTCAGAACAGCCATGGCGGACTCTCCGTTCATTGTTGGACTGAAGTTCTCTTTCCAGACTCCAACTGATCTGTACCTTGTCACAGACTACATGTCAGGTGGCGAGTTATTCTGGCACTTGCAAAAGGAAGGACGATTTGATGAGAAGCGGGCCAAGTTCTATATTGCTGAGCTAATACTCGCTCTTCAACACCTTCATATGCACGACATTGTCTACAGAGACTTAAAGCCAGAGAATATCCTCTTGGATGCCAATGGACATATTGCTTTGTGCGACTTCGGCTTGTCCAAGGCGAACTTGACCAAGAATGCCACGACCAATACCTTCTGCGGTACCACCGAATATCTAGCCCCCGAAGTCCTCTTGGACGAAGCTGGTTACACAAAGATGGTCGATTTCTGGTCCCTTGGAGTCCTTGTATTCGAAATGTGCTGTGGCTGGAGTCCATTTTATGCTGAGGATACCCAGCAGATGTACAAGAATATCGCTTTTGGTAAAGTACGGTTCCCACGAGAGACTCTGACAGTCGAGGGAAGAAATTTCGTAAAGGGTCTTCTCAACCGAAACCCAAAACATCGTCTCGGAGCAACTGATGATGCGGAGGAACTCAAGCGACATCCATTTTTTGCGGACATTGACTGGGATGCTTTGACTAAGAAGCTTATCACCCCACCGTTCAAGCCGAAATTGAAGTCGGAGACTGATACATCCAACTTCGACCCCGAGTTTACGAATGCCCTCAATGGTGCATCATCACTGAACGCACGTGCTGCAGCTCTCGCGGCGGGTGTTGCTACATCCACACCTCTTTCACCAGGCATGCAAGCTAATTTCAAGGGCTTCACGTTCGTCGATGAGAGCTCTATGGAGGAGCATATGCAAGCACGAGGCATCAAGGAGGAATACGACGATATGGATGAGGATGAGAAGGCAGATCAGGAATGGGAGGATCCACTTTCGGACAAGCGAAGTTCTCGAATGAGCGGAATCGTGAAGACGAACACGAATGAGGACCAAAGTATGTTCAACGGCGGACACTTCGACATGTAAATTGGTGCGACGAAGCTACCGCCCTTTGAATGATTTCCTTGCGTTTCACGAGTTCTTTTACATACCAATGCATAGGGCCGGCGTTATTTGCATTTGGGCGGCGTTCAGGAGGAGTGCTCTGGTCGACATCATTCGATCACGAAGCATGATACAGATTGGCTATCAATGATAAATGGGCATTGAGTCTGCATTGCCCTTTTCATTGCATGTGGATATGGGAATATGATATACGCCAAACGGTCTTTTCAATGAGAGCAGCGAGCTTTCTTCTGCACTATGCATGCATCTTTGGTCTTGTGCCTCATCAGGAGGAAATGAGGTGGTATTGGAGCATGCAGGCAGGGAGGTGTGTTCTCGTGGGCTGGGTTGAATTGCATGGAATCGCTTCAACTGCGATTTTGAGGTCATATCAGTCGTCATACTTGCTTATTAGCAACAAAAAAAGCATTGCAGTCCTTTCATGCCGACAGAAATCCCTACTTCTCTCCCGTCATCTCAAGCGGAAGAATAGGTGACCTGGATTGGTTGCTACTCTCGCTCTACCTGATGAAGTGGGAGGAACTGTACCGCCTACATCACGTACGTGGGCAGGCTTTCATGCTCGCAAGGTCTTCCATAGCTTTTGCCTGGCCAGCAAAACTGGTAGTGCATGATAATGTAATCATGTATTCAAAATTCCTGCATCAGACTACTGTGCTATTCTTCGCTGACTAAACCATCCCTTCCCCCTCTTTCTAATCACTAATCCCCGAGACTCGAATTGAGTTCGAAGTCTTGATGTCAAAGCCATGCATATGTTTTCCGTTTTGTACCGAGCATCGTGAGCTTTCCCCTCACTTGAGAATCAACCAGAAAAGGGCCGATGTACCGATTGGCCCCTTTCCGAAGTTGCCGGGCTGCTATGGGCTGAGTTTCTCGGCTCGTTTGGCTCGTTTTAATGGACGGGTGTAGGAGCTTGGTGATTGGTAAAGAGGAAGATGGGGTTGGACTTCTGGTTTCTGGTAATGGGTGTATGGGTGGTGGTGTGACTGTAACTGTAAGTAAGAGCGGAGCCTTGGCATGCAGTTGGGAGCTGAGAATGGATCGAGGTTGAGCTTTGGGAGGTCGTACGACTGCGCTCAATTCAGGGCTTGGAATCTAGTTCTAAAATCGTACGACGAGGCTGAGGTTACTGATGATCTAGATCATTGGACGAACGAATGTCTCATTTGCATGAGATGCGAGCCAAGCTGCAGAATTCAGGTTGATTGATTGAGGCTCGGTCATACGGGCTTTGTTCTGGGAAGATCAAGAGCACATCTATGTCTTGAGATGGACTGCCGTTTAGCCACACCTGAAGTCTGAAACAAAAAGAATGATCTAAGGCATGTGAGTTTTGCTGGTGCAGCCACGAGCTGGTAAGGAGATAACAACTCTTAGTGTCTCCGGCAAGTAAGTAGCTGAGTGTTTGAGGAATCAAGTGTCAACAAAGCCATAAGCGAAGAGGCTGCACCACAAACAGGGTATGTCTGATCAACCAACCAGTACTGACTGGAATACTTCCACGGAAGACAAGACATGATGCACCTCGCATGTACAGCGTAAAAGTGCCACCAGCCCAGCTCCAAGTCCCATCAAGTCAAGTATATTGATGTATGTATGAAACACAAGTGTTCCTCGATATTGGCCCCAAGATTCACTTCATAAGAAGGCATCACGGTGTACTTCTTCTTCCTCTCGCACCCAACGAACTTCCTTCCCAGAGTTCCCTGGTGTTCTTGGAAAGAATACTACCACAAGCGAGAATCTTAGTTAGATATATCTGGATTTTGTCTGCTCGATCGATGAAACAAAGTATTACAGTCAACTGATCTTACAAAGATTTGAGCAAAGCTATGGAAGTCGGTGACTACATTTTCATGAATACATCTGGTCTGATGGTAGACGCTCTTCGAGCTGATAACTTACCGATCGCTACTCAAAGGTACTACAAGCTACGGTCGCTGACAGGCAAAGGAGCAGATGGCCGAATTTACTAGCTACAGAGGATTATCTTCGCAAATGAACAGGTCTTGAAGAGAATCGGGTTTGCTTACCCTTTCTGCCCGCTTGTTATAGAGTGATATGGCTGCAAAAGGCTGAACACACCGAGATCCGAGTGACCCATGGTAATCGGTGTCTTCTAGGGGAACAGTAGAAATAAATATTATTCATTCCTTGTGAGAGCACTTGCTGCGCTGTTCCGGTCTAGACTTTACCTCTTCGTCCAAAACTCCGTATTCCCCGTTGAGGAATCGCAATGACACGCCACGAACGGTTCATGCCAACCTCCTAGAGGATCCTCACAACCGTCACTGTCAAGTAACAAAAAGCATAACCTGCGTCTCGTCGCCGGCCGTTCTGCTATGGATTTCACCCTTTGTGCCTAGAAGACAAGACTAAAGTACACCTAAGTAACCATTTAAAGCTAGGAATGCGAGGGCATGGTATTAACTTGACTTTAAGACAGACAAGTCCGATATATTACATTCGTTTTTCTTGACTTCAGACTCGAACCTCGGCCATCCCAATGTCAAGCTTGGACTTACCATGTCTTCACCATCCTGGTTGCCAATATTGGCGAGTAACGAATAATTCGAGAAATACATTTTAAGCCTTGTACAATTCGGAAACGTATCTAGTTCCCATACTACGCTTGCAGATATCCAATGCTACGAAAACCGACAAGCAACACTGAAACTGAAGGAATGATGTTGTATTGGATAGTGTCACAATGTTAAGGCGTATCATCAAAACACCCTGGCCGGAGACATTGAATAATGAATCTAGTGTTGTCATACTAGAAAATGCCGCTAATGTTATGCAATTCCAGCCTTGGACTGAACATAAAACTTTCTTGGTATTGGGACAAAAAGAAGCTCCTCTGGAAATAGCAAGGAGCCATGACGCTGATCATGGGTTCAAGGCAGACTTGCCAGTTCAAACTTGATGAAATTCAGCGACATATGAGCACTCCCGGGTAAATTGGCACATCAGGCCCTCACTGTACAATGTCCCATTCTCTAGTTATGCTATACACACTGGATATCCGCATCCATCTCCGGCATCGCCCAGTCTATGCCCATCCATCACTGAAGAACCGTCTAGTGGTGAGCCTCTTCCTCCTCTGGCTCCTGCTCAAACCAATCAACCTCCTGCTCAACAGCACCTCCCTCGGCCTGTCCTTCAATATCCACAGTCTGGGTTTCGTATGACTTCAACTCGTTCGCGATGTCTGCTTCTTCAGGAGACTTGGGTGGGGCTGGTGCGTTGAACTTTTGGACGTGTCCATCGGCATCGTTAGCCTTGACAGGTGGGATCTTGTAGGCCTTCAACTCCTTGACGTATAGCTCTTGGACGAGATCCGCTGGGGAAAGGGATGTTAGCTCCATGCTCGGAAAATGTTTGTAGTCGCAATTTCATCCAGAGCCATCCATAACCAAATACCTCCACGATCTAAGGGCAATTGAACCATCTGCTGAAAGAGGAAAGAACACGAACCTTGACGGACGGCAGTAGGAGTGATGAAGGTTCGTCTCGAGACCATGCCGGTAGCTTGCTGCCTCGCAACGCGGGCGATCGAGGAGCGCTGCAACTGTTAGCTTTGATGCATCTGAAGCTGAGGATAGCTCGTACCGAAGCGCGGAGAGTTTGTGTGAACATGGCGACAGATGTGGTGGTGTCAATTGGTAGAGAGGAGGTGCTTGAAAAGTGTTCGGGAAATCGAGGTTGAGAGTCCGCATCGCAACTGCGCCAAGAGTGAATGCCATGTTGCCTGAGGCTCCCATTAATGTTGCTTCCCTGCTTCCACCCGTGGACCTGTACCTGGGGGCAAACACAATATTTCGAGTCTTGGTAATTTTTTGATGACCGCTGTATAGATGGGGATAAAAACTATGACGCGTTTCGATATGACCTATGCTCGCAAAGGTCCTCGGGGATTCGATAAGTTTGTTCTTTTTTACAACCTGATAAAGTCGGTGTCCATGCCTGCAGACACATCTCGTTCACCGCAATAAAGGCTAACTCAGCTCTGGCAATTGAATGCCAAATAAATCCCCCAGGTCCGGCATTCTCCTAAGCTCAAACACAATCGTTGCAATATCTCGTGCGCAGTGTATCAGTGTATCCTGCCAAAGGAACCGGGCCAAGAAGCCTGAGACCTTCCCCTACGTATGAGAAAAGGGAATCTCCTTTTGAAATTGTACGCCACGGGTAGTAAGGAAGGTATAATGAGAAAGAAGACCAAGGATAGATCTGGACTCTGGCAAACCTGTGCTATATACAGGAGAGCGAATGGGCCATGTCTTTTGAGGCGAGAATCACCCACTTTGGCCTGGAACAAAATTCATAATCTCGAATCGATGCTGGATTTAGTCTGGAAGCTCAGCGTTTCCACTCTTCCATTCAACTTCATGTTGAAAAAGTCATCCATGATATGTCTATGATTACAGGGCCCAGTATGCAAACCATGCCATGCCAAACTCCCCTCGTACAAGCCAACACCAAGCAATTCACTATGCGTAGAAGTTGACGGTGTCTGTAACGAATTAGCCAAAAATCTTGATCCTTAGAATAATGACGGAACTTACCCTTCTTCTTTGCTTGGACCTCCGCAATAGCATCCACGTAGTGCTCGTGGCTGATCTTGTTCTTGCCCATCCGTAGTGCAATCATGCCTGCCTCCACACACACTGCCTTCAATTGCGCACCACCGAACTCATCCGTACTTCGTGCCAACTCGGGCCAGTTGACCCCACCATCGACCGTCATCTTTCTGCTGTGAATCTTGAGAATTTGTGCCCGGGCTTCCTCATTCGGCAAAGGGAACTCTATCTTTCTGTCGAGACGTCCAGAACGAAGTAAAGCAGGATCAAGAACGTCGACTCTGTTTGTGGCTGCAAGAACCTTGATACGATCATCGGAAGCAAACCCGTCGAGTTGATTGAGAAGTTCCAGCATGGTTCTCTGGACTTCTCTATCTCCACTCTTCTCACTGTCGAAACGCTTGGTACCAACGGCATCCAACTCATCAATAAAAATGATCGCAGGAGCCTTCTCCTTTGCCAGAGCGAAGCAATCCCGCACCAGCTTTGCACCATCACCAATGAACATTTGCACGAGTTGTGGTCCGGCGAGTTTGAGGAAGGTGGCGTCGGTTTGTGCTGCGCAGGCTCGGGCGAGCAGGGTCTTTCCGGTACCTGGAGGTCCGTACATCAAGGCACCTTGTATATATTAGCAAGAGCCGGCATCTATATGACAATACGCATACCTTTTGGGGCTTTGATGCCAATCTTCTTGAAACGCTCAGCCTCTTTCATTGGCCAAACAATTGCCTCAACCAATTCCTCAATCTGCTTATCGAGTCCTCCAACATCGGTATACTTCTCGGTTGGCTTTTCGTCAACTTCCATAGCCTTCACTCTGCTGTCATACTCGGCGGGTAATGTGTCGAGAACTAAATATGAGTCTTTGTTTACTCCGATCAGATCTCCTGGCTTCAGCTGTTCTGGGTCAACAAGGCCAATAAGTGGCAGGAAGATGGTCTGTCGGGTAGAGGTTTTGATGACAGCGGATTTGCCAACTCGTGTCGCATCGAGGTCGATGTTGGAACCTTCCTCCTGGGATTCTGCGGTTGGGTCGAGATCCAAGAGTTCAACGACGTTTCCAACAAGGTATGGTAACTGCCTGCGAAGCAATTAGCTATCAGAAGCTCTGCAATAACCCCAGACGAGCATACCTGTTATTCTCGATCTTGTCCAAGTTGTCTTTAATCTTCTCGCCCATCGCAGCCTTCTCGTGTGACAAACGTTGGTACTCGCTCTTCATGATCCGCGAATCGTTCTCCAACAACCGCTTTCTCGTTGATATTTCTTGTGTGCCGAGATTATAGATCTCCTCATCTATGGGGTCTTCTTCTTTCTCTTCAGGCTCAGCATCCTTCATCTCAGCATCACCATTCTGATCTGTTGGCTTCTTGTCCTTGTCGCCATCCTTCTTGTCTTCCTTCTGCTCACGCTCAAGGTCATCAAGATCCTCTAATGTAGACATAATTGCGTATGAGATGTGATTTGGAGGAGGGTATTCGGCGTAGAAGGACAAAGATTATTCGGCGTCGCGTTGCGGGAGGAAACTTATGAATAATCAAATACTGAGCTTGACAACACTTGAGCTTCCTCGTAGCTTCCATCGCGGTAGCGAGTTGCGCGTAGCACCTGCCTAAGCAATCACGTGAGCTGTCTTACCTTGCTGCCTCAGTCAGCAACGCTAGCGGTCGCAGGCAGAGATATCTCGTCAGGCTCAATCAAGGGAGTGCTCTTCTTCTGCATCCTCTTCGCCCACGCTCGCTCGCCATAGAAGACGTCGAACTGTCGCCTCAAACACAAAGTTGCCGGTCATCTTTCCTACGCGATAGTTACTGACAACTTCTACGATCATCGAATTTTTCTCAGACGCCTTCACTGGTACTTGGTTCTGCAGAAATTCAATCGTCCTGGCAGCAGCACCTTCTTTCGCCACCCGAACAATCTCAACGAACACGATCGTACCATAATATCGAACCCTCCACCGTCCTCACTGAGGAATCACATATTGCTGTCGCAAAATCTCGAATATAATCTGCGACGTAGTTTTCCGCGCACTCGGCGAGTTCTTTGAAGGTGAACCCTCGATATTCACCTGACACTTCAGGCGTCGATCTGTCGACGACCAACAAAGCCTCACCCCGTTTCTAGTCAATACCGCCAAAACGCATTCTCCACTCTTTGTCAAGCTTTCCACTGCAATTCTCTGCGGAAAACCTACCAAAGACTTCAAGGCTCGCGCTGCTATATCGCGGAAGAGAAAACAGATCCGTCGCAAGCGCAGCAAGCGCCCGGTCTTTGACGAACTCGATAACATCTATCGGCCCAAGCCGTACAAATCTAAAATGATCCCTCCAGAGCAATCCACTCCCCCAGGAGAATGGAGCGAGAACCTAAACATGACCATGATCTGCAAGGACTGCAAGGAGTTTCCGCCGAACCTCGTCGAGGAGTTCTCCTCTGGCGATATGGTCTGCGGTTCTTGTGGACTGGTCCTAGGTGATCGCATTGTCGATACTCGCTCCGAGTGGCGTACTTTTGCAAACGATGACCAAGGCAACGATGATCCTTCTCGTGTCGGTGACGGCGCAAACCCTCTCCTAAATGGATCTCAACTTACCACAACCATCGCCTTCCAAGATGGCAACGCGCGCAGCCGTGACCTCATGAGAGCCCAAAACAAGTCTTCCAACGATAAGGCCACCAAAGGCCTTCTCGCAGCCTATAAGGAGATCGGTGCTCACTGCGACGCTGTCAACATCCCCAAAAATGTATCCGATACCGCCAAGCACCTCTTCAAGTTGGTTGATGATGCAAAGGCTTTCAAGGGCAAGTCTCAAGAAGCAATCATTGCCGGATGTATCTTTATTGCCTGCCGCCAGTGCGGTGTCCCCCGAACCTTTCGAGAGATTTTCGCCTTGACCAAGGTCTCGAAGAAAGACATCGGCCGGACGTTCAAGCTCCTCGAGAAGTTCTTCGCCAATGACAGTGAGGACAAGGCAAAGGCTGCTTCTAATGGTAAGTTACTTGCGATTGCTACTCTTATTTTTAGTTCATATTAACAATTTTTTTCAAGGTCTGCTTCCATCCACAGACGCATACCAGACCACTAGCTCAACCAACGCCTCTGAACTCTGTGTTCGATACTGCAGCCAGCTCGGCCTGTCACGCCAGGCGTTCGTCAAGGTCTCGCAAGGTCTCGCCGAGAAGATGTCTACCGTCGGTGATCTCGCCGGTCGTTCCCCTCTCTCCGTTGCTGCTGCCTGCATCTACATGGCATCCTACCTTCTTGGCAGACCGAAGACTCCGAAAGAAATTTCTGCAGTCGCTGGTGTCAGTGATGGTACTATCCGTACTGCATACAAGTATCTGTACCAGGAGCGGGAGAGGCTTATCGAGCCAGAGTGGATCGCTAATGGCAAGGGCACCATGTCAAATTTGCCATCGGCCTAGGAGACGCGCCACTTACCCGCACTTATCTGTTAATCACGAAATGGGTGATACCATACGTGAAACTTTGCAGTGTGGACTATCTGGGAATGGACTGAGGGTATATCAAGGCTCCAGGGTGTCATCTCACTCTCGCGTATGGTCATTCTTCCTACCTACGGTCGTTTCTCTCGTCGATTTGCAACCGAGGGAACCTGATATTCCTTGTCCTTTATCGCGCTGATTTGTGGCGGCAGCGGTCGGCTGTCTGACCTTTTTCCCTGCGAAGTATCAGAATCTGGGGACACTAAGATTTTCAGGGGACGGGAAAAATCGGTCATTCAATGGCATATGCTTGTATAATGGTTGATAGAGAAATCAAGCATATTGCAAACTTGGCTCCTCGTGATGACTTGAATTGGCTTGTTCTTAAGACTGATGGGAAAATTGAAATGCCCAGCACTCAGTTGAAAGATTGACACGGATAACAATGGTATAAAAGCTAAGTGAATACATCAGATCTCTCTCCAGTATCGAAGTTCCCTTATCCGCTGAAAATCTACCGCAAGTATGTCGATAAATAAGACTGGGAGACACTTCCGGGAGCCAGAACGTGCTCCCACCAGCAAAGGAATTTCAACTTTTACTCTTTCTGCGCCGCTTCTTCTGGCTCTCCTCATCATCTTCAACATCCTCCTCGATTTCCTTCGCTTCATCAGACACATCTTTGTGGTCAGTACCTTCCTCTCTCAATTTCTTCCTTGTAACCATCAGCGCCTTTCCCAGAAGGTTCAAGCCCCAGTCCGCCCTCCTCTTCCCAGCATTCTTCTCCCCGAATCCCACACCCCATATTCGATCTCTTGGACTAGCCTCTACCACCTCCCTGTCACCAGTGTCCAATAGCCTATCCCTCAAACTCACGCCGTCTCCCTTTGATACCCCTTCATCCTTGCCCTTCTTGAACTTCCAATAGCTAGCCTCCTCAACAATCCGCTCTCTATTATCCTTCCACACTTTGTCGTCAAAATTACTGACTTGACGTCCCAGAGATTTCTGCTCTTTGGGAGACGTGCAAGCGAGGATTTGCAGAGCGACTTCGCTGTCTGAGAAGAGGATCGCTTTTTGGTGCATCATGTACTGCTCAGCAGTGTAGTATGTGATCCCTGTGCTGGGGACAGTAAACGGAGAAGAGTACCATTGTGAGAGATAGCTGTATGGAGAACCGTACTCTCGCCAGAAGTAGATGGCAGAGTCTCGTTCCGCAGGTGGAGATGAAGCCGTGCTAGTACGCTTGCTTGGAGGCATGACTGCGGATCTAAGGTGTTGAATTGGTGGATAAGTAAATTTGGAGAGTGAGAAATGTCTTCTACGTCTCGCTAGAATTAGTGATGAATAGATCAATTTGTATAGCAAATATTCAGCCATGATGACTCTTCACCGAATCCGTGTTTCGACCCAGAGAGTGAGGCTGGTCGGCGAACGAGCCACCACCAAAGACTCAGCCTTGCCAGCAGGGATGCATCTCAGTGGTGACTCGTTATGTCGACTCAGTGCAAGTGTTGCCTCCGCGATACATGGTGTCACTCATCACGCATAATCCGACATGGCATCAACCCTTTTGTAAACATCGGCAGAGCTGCTAAAGTTTTATGGTGGAGATGATTACTCTTCAAGATACCTTTTCCGAACAAAAAGCCGATTTCAGAAGCCGAGGCTTGACCTAACCGAGGACGGGGAGTGGGAATCTGGGGAAGCTCCAACGACCTCCCTTCCCCAACATTTAAAACTTCCCTCTACTTTACTGTCACTGTCAAGTCAACTTGTCTTTTTCTCCCTCGGAAAACTCGATCAATCAATATTTCATATAAAATGAGCGGCCCCGGTGCTGGATTCGAATATCCTGTTAAGGAAGTGTCCTGGTTGAAGCGGGACGTCCTACTCTTTGCAAACAGCATTGGATGCACAGTTGATGAGCTCCATTTCCTCTATGTATGCCTCAATTATATCTGCCAGCTCTTATACATACTAATGCAAGCTTTAGGAATTGCACCCTGATTTCGCTGTCTTTCCTACATACCCAATCATTCTTCGTAAGCTACCCCTCCTTGCATTACTCAAGCAGATGTAGTAAGGAACGCTTTCTGACATCTGAACAGCATTTAAATACACGAGCCAAGAAGTGATCGATTTCTACGCTGCACAAAAAGCCACTCCCATTCCTGGCGTCCCCAAATTCGACTATACCCGCGTAGTTGATGGCCAGCGCTTGATCACCTTCCTCAAGCCTTTCCCTACGACTTCAGAAGGTCGGACATTCGAATTGAAGTCCAAAGTTCTCGGTGTTTACGACAAGGGCAAGGCTGGTACCGTGGTTGAAACACAGCAGGAAATCGTCGAGAAAGGAACTGGGGAGGTTTACACCAGGGCTGTAGGAAGCGGCTTCTTTGTTGGACAAGGTGGTTGGGGTGGTCCCAAAGGACCTGCGACCAAGAATTATCCCCCTCCCGAGGGAAAGAAGCCAGATGCTTCCGTTAGCCACCAGGTAACTGCTGAGTCGGCATTGCTTTACAGGTATGTTGATATATCCGATCCTTAGCAAGTGACATATGACTGACTGACTTGGTTCAGACTCAATGGTGACTACAACCCTCTGCATGCCACTCCTGAACCTGGAAAGCAGATGGGATTCGGCGGTACCATCATGCACGGTCTTGGGTCGTGGAACTTCGCAGCCCACGGTCTACTCAAGGCCATCGGAGGCAGCGACCCAAAGAACATCAAGGAGTTTCAAGCGAGATTCGCATCGCCTGTCAAGCCTGGAGACAAGCTCGTCACCGATATTTGGAGAACAGGACAGAAGGAGGGCGAGTGGGAAGAGATCAGATTTGTGACAAGAGTGGATGGTGGTAAGGTTTGCTTGAGCAATGGACGGGCTTTGATGAAGCCTGTTGCGGGGAAGAGTAAGCTGTGAATTTGTGGAAGTATTTGGTACATTATTGGTGTGGGCAGGTATATATTGAATCACCGTCCAGTCTGCAAGAAGCAAACTTTATCACCCAACTCGCCCAGCGGCAAGCACGTGTCATTCAGCAGCGGTCTCATCTAGCAAGAGATACACTTTTGTATTCTTGATTGATTTTCTGTTGTATTGGCATCCTTACCATATCATCTGCCAAGATCCTGCAAGCGTAGGTCCTTGAACATCTACCGTACTCATAGGCGGATCATCACTTTCCTTCGAATCAATTCGTTCGTATCCAGCCAAGTATCCCTCTCCTGCTTCAGCATGTATGCAGAAACCAGACAGGCAATAGTAGCAGCAAGTAACGCGAAGATCATGGCCACCAGCAATCGCTGTGACTCTGCTTCTGGGCCTATAATGTATCAACGACCGCAATTCAAGCACACCAGAGGCGTTGGATTTACGAGACTTACTTGTCTCAGCTGGGCCAGCACCTCCAAGCGGAACTGTTCATTCGATGGGGCCGGGGCACCAGTCAACGCTAGCTTCCCGGAAATACCTGCATAGGTAACTGCTGTGTTTTCCAGAGCTCTTTTATGTACCACCCCACTGAAACGAGTCTGAGCTGTTTCTCTATTTGAGGTCTCTGCGTTTGCCATAAATCTGGCATTCCCTGACCCGTGAGCGGGTGCCCGAGCAAGGCTCAAGTCCCCAATATTGGCTCGGCCGGTCTGATTGGCATTGGGTGGGAGGCCGTTTTGATTTCCGATATTTGTGCACCTCAGCCCATCGATGCGATCCAGGTAGACCCAATCGTGTCCCTTCTGAAGCTCGCAAGTGCCGCACTCAGGATGAGGTCCGTGGTGGCAGTCAATTATATGGGCGTGTACAGACCCAGGAACCGCAAATTGTTGTGGAGACACACCATCATCTTTTCCTGCGCTACTTGCTGAAAACGAGGGTAGGCTGGTGCTTGACGAGCATTATAGTGAATCTCATCTTTACAGTATCGTACTCCCGGGTTGGTTGTGTCGGTGGAAGGAGTAGCGACTCTGTGCACTACCAGCAGGCCACATTTGCACTTCTCGCTTAAGGCGAGAGCGACTTGAGGGCTCACTTTCGGAACTGCGTTCGTCCTTAGTGATGGTTCATGACTCTCCGCCGGTTGACGAAAGGTACCTGTATCGTCAGTCTGCGTCCTGACATTTGGATTCTCGGCAGCATGCGCCGCGGTGTTGGCTCGGTTGGATCCTTGTTTATCATCAATCTGGGTTGGAGCCAGGGGTTTACTCACACGATCCTGGTGACCATTCTTTGCAGCATGATGCTTGTTTTGTTGAAGACTTTTCGTGAAGACTGAGCATCCGCAAGTTGCTTTGCGGAAACAGCAATCGATGGATGGTCAGCAATGTTCGAGTGGAAAGCTGTCTCGGGCTGTCGCCTTGCTCTTTCTCGCCCTCTTCGCCGCTGGACAGCTTTGCCTAATTCTTCCGAGGGACGAATGCTACTTTTGAACAGACTGCGCCCTAAATGTTGTCGCTGGCATAACCTGGAGGCTGCTGACCCTTGACTTCCTCAGTAATGAGGTCGTTGGGAATATGGGCTTTAAGATACTGTCAAGTGAAAGACTCGCTCCGTGCCAGTGGAACCTGAGCCGACTGCGCACCTGATTTGGCATCCTTTAAGTGCTCTGATTCAGCGTCCTTTTGCTTCTCCGGTGGGATCGCCGCCACAGGCACATGCGAACCATCATCTGGTGTTATGTTGACCGAAGGCCTCTCTGTTTCCACAGACCGTGGTTCGATCTTCAAAGGACTCAATGTTTCAGAATCTGTGGCAATAGTCATTGCAAATACTTTGACGAGGTCTTTTTGATTTAAACACGTTTTGAGAAGGCCGAGAGCTCGGGTGAAGGGGCTAATTCTTGATTCAGGCACAGCAGCAGCTCTCTCGAACCTTTGACTGCAATGCGCAAGTTTCGAATTTGCTAGGACATATTGTATGAACCATTTGTCAATTGAATAACTTAAGGAACTGTGGTGTTGTTGATAAGGCGGCAACCCCAACCCGAATCCTCAGCCCTCAGATGTTGCTCTACTCATACCTTGCTACAAGTCCGGCAGAATCATTGGTGCCACACTTGAGGCAGCAACAAAGATCTTTCCGCGAGAAAATATTTTTGTCATCGCAAATGGCAACTCGCCTACTCCCCTAGACGACACGGCCGATGTATGTGCAGAATACGGTGTGTCACACACATGGTCTCCTCTCGGCTCCAAGATCATTGCGCAATTTGTCGGCAGCCATGTCTCCAAAAGCTTCCCATACACTCTCCTTATCGACGATGACTGCCTACTTCCAGAAACCTTCCCACTAGGCACAGAGAGGTTTACCGATAGAATCAAATGTATTGGGTACACAATCACTTCAGTCGGGCCAAATGGAAGTTTGGGAACTCTAGTCAAACAAGCTCAGGATCTTGAGTACAAGCTGTCAGGTCTGCAGCGTCAATTTGCTGGTCTGATAGGCTCCGCCACATTTCCACATGGAGCTATCAGTATGTGGGATCGAAAGTTCCTACTCCAAACATTTTACGAGCACCCTGGCTTCAGTGTGTCAGAAGATTGGTTCTTTGGTCATGTTGCCAGAACGCTTGGAAGCAGGATCATAATGAATGGCGAGGTCTTTGTCGAGACTGAAACGCCGGCTGCTATCTTTTGGGCTGGCACAGGGGGAAGCAGAGGTGGATTTGGTGAGATAACTGTCTGGAAACAAAGATTCGAGCGATAGAATTTCTTCTTCGTCAATGGCTTATACCGGAATATGCGATATATACTGTGTTCGTGGAAGCTGGGGCTCTGGGAGATTGGCGCAAAGATCTTCGTGTTTCAAGAAGTGAGTTTCCTGCATTCGGCATTTGAAAATGGTCAAAGCTAATTTCCGGATGCAGGTCTACGAAACGCTCCTTTATCTCCTGACGCCTTTCGTTCTTCCAATTTCCTTCATAGTCCGACCTAGCTTCTGTGGTTACTTACTCGTCGGCACCATCGTCCTCTACTTTCTCAACTCCTTGATATTCAACGTCGTACATCTTCGACGCAAACGGAGAGTCCTCGCAACCGGGGAAATCACAACTCACGCTATGTCTACCAAGGCTCTGCTCTTCTACATCCCGTACAAGTTCGTTCTCACTGGAGTCAATGTTGTGTCGTGTTATTGGTCTATCTTCAAATGCGCGAGATACTTTGCCAGGCGGCACCCAAAAGTTGTGGAAGATGAGAAAATTGTTAAGGTCGTTTTGAACCTTGACCAAAGGAGCCGAGAGGGTAAGGTGAAGAGGGAAAATAGAAGGTTGACACTCACAGCTGTTGTCAGTGTGTCGACTTCTGCTGCTCCAGGTGCGATGATTTGAAGGATCGACTGCAGAGCTTGTCACAACAATATGCACAGGAAATTTGGTAAGAGTAGCCTACAACAATTGGTTTCCTCAATGGCACAATTGTAATGCAGCAAAACCCGAGAGTTCAACACAAAAACGTTGACAAGATCAACGTTCAACATGATCGTGCATTTCCCACAGTTGGTCATGAATCCAATATGGCTTGCTGATACGTACTGTAAGTTAGACAATATTGATACTTGGCCGAGTCAATGTTCTGGTCTTGTATCGAGACATTCACTGCCTTCACTGCCTTCACTGCCTTCACTGCCTTCACTGCCTTCACTGCCTTCACTGCCTTCACTGCCTTCACTGCCTTCACTGCCTTCACTGCCTTCACTGCCTT